>CABHPH010155581.1:0-15727 GCA_902168325.1 Peromyscus nudipes
CTGTCCTGTAACTGGAGTTACGGACCGCTGTGAGGCACCATGTGGGTGCTGGTACCTGAATTCAGGTTCTCTGCAAGAGTAGCCAATGCTCTCAACTCTTGAGCCATCACTCCAGCCTCTGAACTGACTTTTTTAAATAATAATAATTAAATAATACAATCATTTCAAGAGTTAACTGAAACCTCTAATGTAAGCTACAGCATAAATAATCTGAAATTTAATCATAATCTAATATTCAAAAAAAGACTTTAGAAATTTATCTTCTTCACATCTTAGCCTAGTGAAACCCACGGCCAGTTGTCATATCTTCATTACAGGTCTGTCCACATGAGTTACGGAATGTGCATCAAAATGTAAATCAGTCATTCCTTCCTTCACTGTGCAAGTCTGGCCACAAGAATAACAAAGGAAACATGGGGCGAGGAAGAAAGAGCCAACAGAACCACAGCAGGTGCTTAAGCATGTAGCTAGCCGGCACTGAGCCATAGGCCAGCACACGGATCACACCACAAGTAGTGCTTTAGACTCTCCCCCAAATCTCAGTCCTCTCCTATTCCTAATATCCTTGAAGCCCCGGTTATAACACAGCACTATATAAATAAATAGAATGGCCACACTGTGTGGGATTTCTAACGTGGAGGTGAAATAGTCAGGCATTTTTGCACCAACTTCCCCATCATTGCTAGAGTAAGAGATGGAGAGAGGGTCTGTAGACTATGAAAGAGCAAATGGAATACACCATCAACAACCTCACAGGGAGGCTTATGTTTCAAGCCCCACCTTCAGCTTAACCTTGGTCTTGTACTTTCAACTTTTAAAATAAATCATCTTTAATTGTTACAAGAATATAACCTGGGGTTGGTGTGGTAGTTTACTTTGTACCTCCTACTTGAATTTTATCCAGTAAAGTGTGAGACATAGTTGAACTGAATAATGACCCTCTTACTCCCATGACTAAATCACATCTGTCTCCAGTGGGCAGACAGACTGGCAGAGGCCTTGCTGAGTAACACAAAGGGGGTCCTGGCAGAGGGCAGACAACCCACTTAGGGTGGCAGAGAGAAGAACATCTAATGCTAAAGTCCTTGCTCGAAATCTGTAGCAGCAGGTAGGTGTAGTGGGTTAGACCCACTGCGGGAGACTAAAAGCCAGGAAACCATCAGATCATCAATTGGTAGGATTGTGTAATTAGAAGTCAACACACAAAATGCAGAAATTAACCTTCCTAGTTCTTATACAGAACACAAATGAAGATTCTTGGCAAAGTACTTTTGGTAGTCATTGTACAGCCTAAGTTGTTGGCTGTTTATTTTCTTAACTAATAACCCTCATTTATTTTGCATTAAATCTTTTTGATAGCAATGTGTACATAAAAGTACACATCCAATAATAATAATAATAAAAGCAAGCACTAAGAATGCTTCCCATAAAAGGCATATCATGTAATCTGCACGAGTATCTATGTACACATTCTAGGGACTCTAGTTACTATCACGGGTTCCTCAAGAGCCAGGGGACACAAACTGGTCGAGAAGCATCAGCATCTCCTTCCAGAGACAACAGCCACCTCAGACTGCTGCTCCAGTAAAGTCCCAGAGCAGCTGCTGAAGGTGTGTCCGCATGGCTCTCTCCTAGGGCTGCATTGTTACCTTGGACTTCGCCAGTGCCTTAGTTTGGATGATAAATTGGTATGGTCACCTCACTGGCAGAGGAGCCAGACTGAAGATCCTCACCAGTAGACCCATCTGTCCTGTCCATTATCGGTCAGCACCCAGCTCCTGACAGGCTCCAGCTGAATTAACAAATGAAAGACTCGCCAGCCAGTGCATGGTGGCCAAGAGGAAAGGCTTCTTCAGGAAGCTGCTGTCTCCCCCGTAGAGATGGAGATGAGTGGAACAGGTCAGGGTGGTGTGACACCAGCCTGCAGCTTTGGGCTTTGAACTCCCCTTAAGTTCTCCACTCCAACCCTGTTATCAGATGCTGAGAAAACTCCATCCTCTTAACCAGCAAAGGCGGAGGTAGCCTGGGATGAAGAGATCTGCCGGGCTCATTAGTGACACACTATGAACAGCAGCATCTAGCACTCAGAAGGTGTGTGTAAGTCATTTTGGAATAAACAAATGAAAATGAACCCAGTGGCATATTTTACTAGTGTTAATATTTCAACTCTTTCAGGATCTGTAATTAAATTTGAGATAGAAGAGTGAGCTTTATAACAGACGAACTTCAGTGGAGACAGATGTATTTCATGTTTTGTAGAAGTCAGAGGTGGAGCCTATCTTTGTTCTTTAAATTTGACCTGCCCTACAGAAGCTCAGACATGTTAGCGAAGCTGCAGGAGCCATCCTCCCTCTTCATTTTTGAAAAGTGCTCTCATGCACCAGCTCAGGAGGTGGTACTTACTCTTCGTTAGAAGACTGACCCATGTATCCTGGCAATATGCCCTTGGCCATGGGCCATGTGAGATCTGAGCTAGGTTCTCATGCCTCTTTTTGATTGCTCCTTGTCAAGCCTTAAAATTCAGATCTTTCTAGACCTTCATCACTACTGTTTCCAAGTATCTGGAGTCTCAGCAGGACAGGGAGTATATACTTAAGACCGTTCTGATTGTATCAGGAGAAAGCTACTCTGTAGCAGACCACAGACCACTTGGTGCCTTTGAGTTGGGGGCTGTGACTCTGCAGATGATGAGAAGCTGCATATTGGGAGTTCAAGTTGCTGCCTGGTGGGATGCCTACCCTTTCTGTAAGGAGGTATTTGTTGTAATATGCGGACTATGATCACTCAACAATTGAACAAGTACACATGAAGTGTGTTGTCAGGAGCTGGCATTCCTGCTGAATATGGAGAAATCTAAGCACAAGCAGTGCAAACACTGTCCTGTGTGCCACGTGGACAACTCATAAACGATTGAAGAGCAGCTCCCTGAACACAAAGCGAGAAGCACAAACAGAGGCATTCGTCCGCCCAGAGGAAAACTTCCGCTTAGAGTCTAGTTAGAGGTAACAATCAGTCTTGAAAGATGGGGGAGAATTTACGAGGAGGATGCAAACATTCCAGGCAGGAGAAGAGTACCAGAAAGATGTGCCAGGTACAGCAAGAACAAGCCTGACACACTGTAGCTGAGGAATAGGCAGATACAAGTGCCAATATGGATGCAGCCCAAGATCTGCAAGAAGTCTAAATGCTAACAGCAGACCTATGTCCTAGCTTCTGGAGAAACCTGCTGTTTTCATAAGCTTTGGATTCAGTGAAGGAGTTTGGTTTGCAAGTGACTCCCCCTGCAAAGCAGGCTAGCTTTAGTGAAGACATCCACGACATCCTTGGGCAATGAAGAGAAAAGAACTGCTCCCGCCATACACGAAGAATTGAAAGTACAAGAAAGAAAATGATGATTGCTGAGAGCTGCAAGAGAAACTTAACTATTTTATTAGTAAGCCAGGTTACTAATAAAATAGCAAAGCCATCACAGTAATACCACAGTGCCCGGGGGAAACTACAGGCCAGACGGCATGGAATAATATAATTTACGTGCTGAGAGGAGATAAATGTCACCACAGACTACTATAGCCAGCACAATTATCTTTCAGAATCAAAGAAGAAATACTTTCCAGAATACTTAGAACTGAAGAGGAATCATAACTAGCATGACTGAAGACGTTTGTGATGATTAATTTTGATTGGGACCTTGACTGGAATCAGAGTCACCATGTGCTTCCATCTGTCTCTACGAGGAAGTTCCTGGAAAGGTTTAATAGGAGACAGAACACTGATCTCCCATAAAAGTGAGTGGCTTGGTGCCATGGGTCGGTTCCAGAACTGAATGACAAGGAGAAGGGGGAACATTCATTTCTCTTCTCCCCGACTGCCCTTGCAGTGTGACCCACTGCCTCGTACGGTTGCTACCGTGACTTCCGTATCATCAGGAACAACACCCCCAAACTGCGAGCCAGAATAAAGCCTTCTTTCCTTAATGTTCTTTGTCGGGTATTCTGTCAGATCAACAAGAACAGTAACTAATACAATACTTAAGTGAATTCTACTCACAAAAGGCAAAACAAGACACGTGCAATCATAAGAGCTGACATGGAAAGACTAAATCTCACTAGAAGAGTATATAAACAAGTGAGAATTGGGAGAGAATCAAATGTGATTTACACAGCAATACAATGACAGAAATCAGAATATATGACTTAACAATAACCCTATGCAGATTGTTTATTCTTCATTTAAAAGAAATGGGCCAAACTATTTGCTACAAGAATCCTCAGAGGAAAGAGACACAAAGCCCTGGAGTGAAAGCACAGAAGACAGAAATGAAATCCAAAGCTGAGAATAATTAAGCTCATAGCCAATGAAATGAGAAAACCAAACCAAAACTGGAAGGTGATAAAGAAAACCAATTCAAACTGATAGTCTATCAAAAAGGATGTAATGACGTAGTCAAACATTTGAAGACTAACTTTTCTTCGATATTTTTTAGTTAATATATAAAATAATGGGTTTTGTGCTATATATATGATTGTACTTTGTATTTATCCCTTCATTCCACTATAGTCCCCTGCTGGCCCCTTCTCTCCAGACAGACAGCTTCTGCTTTCTTCACACACACACACACACACACACACACACACACACACACAGAGAGAGAGAGAGAGAGAGAGAGAGAGAACCTGAATATGAGAGAAAACATGTAATTGTCTTTCTCTTCCTCCCTTACCCAGTCCTTTTACACTACTTTGTCCCCCACTTTAATGCCACATATATGCTTATATTTGTGTGTGTTTGCTCTGCAAGATTCTGCACACAAGAGGAAACATATTTGACTGAGTTGTGCTAATTTTGCTCAGTCTCATCCAGTTTCATTAAAATAACATAATTTCATTCTCTGTGGTTGAACAAAACTCCCCTGGTACATTCACTGCATTTTCTTTACCCATTCATCCGTTGACGGGCATCTAGGCCGGACCTGAATCTACTGTGAATAGTGGAATACCCATTTTACAAATGAGCATTACAGGAAATAAGGGGAGAGAAACCCCAAGACAGCAAGGTTGGGCGATTTCAATACTCACTTTAACCAATAGACAGATCATTAAGGCAAAACAACACCCCAATTAAACCACAATGCACATCCAATGGCAGAATATTCTAGCAAACAGTAGAGTACACATCGATTAAGCAGCACAGGGACCTTTCCTCAAAACAGATGATATTTCCGGCCATATATAATCTTAACAAAAACAATCCAAATAATTTCCTAATTTTACTACATCATAATTGAACCTAGAAATTAACAGCAAGAAAAACTATAGAAGGCATACAAACACACAAAGATTGAATAAACACTGGAATGTACAATGGGTTCATGGAAGAAATCAGAGAAGAAATTGAAGAATTCAGAGACTCCAATGAAAATGGAAACACAACATACCATCTAATCTATGGTGTGCAGTGAGAACGGTGTGAAGAGGAAATTTTACAGCTATGAAAACCTACTACCTATGTTCAAAAGGAAGTATCAAATAAACATCCTAGCCAGGCGTTGGTGGCGCACGCCTTTAATCCCAGCACTCGGGAGGCAGAGGCAGGCGGATCTCTGTGAGTTTGAGGCCAGCCTGGGCTACCAAGTGAGTTCCAGGAAAAGGTGCAAAGCTACACAGAGAAACCCTGCCTCGAAAAACCAAAAAAAAAAAAAAAGAATAAACATCCTAAAAAGCCAAGAATGCACTATACAAAAATTAAGATGGAAAGAATTAATAAAGGTAAGACCTGAAGTAAATGAAATAACGACCAAAAGATCAATACAAAAATCAATGAAACAGAATTGGTCTTTAAAAAAAGACTCAAAACAGTAATTTTCTTAGCAGACTTGTTCAAAACAATCAGGATCCAAATAAATAAAATTAGAGAAGAAAAAATGGATATTAAAACAAACATAAATGAAATCCACAGGCCATTTTGAATGCATAATTATCTATCAATATACTAGATACAAAACAAGGACCCAACAATAAATAAATAAATAAAATTACAGACAAATATCTTTGAAGAGAAATGTAAAAATCCTCAGTAAAATGCTAGGATATAAAATTAGTTTCATATTAAATGATTATTAAACATGAATAAGGTGATTTCATTCCAAGGATGCCAGGATGGTACAACTTATGCAAATCAATTAACATAATAAGGCACAACTATTTAATCAAGGATAAAAACCAGTTAACTTAATAGATACAGAAATAGCCTGTGATAAAATTCAAAATCATTTTATGATAAAATCCTTGAAAATTAGGTAGAGATGGAGCATACACTAAAATAAAGTGACAATAAAACTCCAAGTTCTGTTAAAAAAAAAATAAACGCTATATCCCAAACAGCCGGCATCTACAGAATAGAGAAAATGAGAAACAATTCCTCTGAAATTAGAAAATAAGAGAAGCATGCCCCTTATCACTCTTACTCAGCACTTTTTTTTAGAATACTAATATGAAAACGGAAAGTCAAATCACCCCTGTTTTCAGATGATAGGATTCTCTACCTAGAAAATCCCAGAGTCCACCAAAAGGGTCTTGGAACAGACAGATAAACTCAAGAAGATGCCATGGTACAAAATCAGCATACAAAAGTCAGTAGCTTTGCTATTCACCAACCATGACTCACTGAGAACAAAATCAGGAAAACGATACTGTTCCCTCATAGCCTCAAGTCAGCAAACTGCAGACAACAAACCACAAGCAAATAAAGAAACAACAAAAACCCAACTAACCAAGGAGGTGAAAAGTTCTACATGAAAATTATAAAACAAGAGCCAGGTGTGCTGGCACATGCCTTCAATACCAGCACTTGTGTGAGATCTGGGGAGGCAGATCTCTGTGAGCTGGCCTGGTGTACATGGTGAGTTCCATGACCACCAGAGCTACACACTGAGACCCTGTTTCAAAAACCCAAAACCAAACCAAACAAACAAAGAAAGCCATTGAAGAACGAAATTGGACCACACAACAGAAGATGAGAGCCCCCTTCCACACACCAATGGATCGAAGGATTAGTATCAATAAAATGGCTATAATACCAAAAGCCAACTTGAGGTTCAATGCAATTCCCAACTTAAAACAAAAAAGTCTTAAAGTTCTTAAGTAAGCTTGAAAGACCCTGACCAGGTAATGCAATCCTGAGCAAGAAGGGCAATGATGGGCTCTCATCATAAGACCTGATTTCAAAATCTACTACAGTAACAGAAACAGCAGGTTCCTTGGGGTAGGGGTGGGGTGGGGTGTGGGCAAACAAGTAAAACACCTCAAACAGACATAGGAGTAGCTATAAGACACAGAAAGAAACACATCTACAAAGGCGTCAAAAACTCATGTTGGCAAAACGATCTCTTTGACAAATGGTTCTGAGTAAAGGGGAATCTTCCTAGAGAATACTGGGCCAAAACACGTCAAACCTCTCACCCTGAATAAAAGTCAACTCAAATGAAACCCAAGACCAAATATCAGACCTTCAATCCCAACATCAACAAAGTAAAACCATAGGGGAAATACTTCAAGCGACTGAGGCAAGCAATGATCTCCCAAATGGAACTCACATAGAAAATAAAAGCAAAGGTTGATGTGTGGCTTTATATCAAATTGAAGAGCACTTGCACAGCCAAGGAGATAATCAACGCAAGTGCTTAGAGAAGGGGAGAAAAAAATTTGACTGCCATTCCTCTTAAAAAGGTCTCATTTACAGAATATAAAAACAAAAGAAAAGAAAATAATATAACATATACATATATAAACAATATGAACAGATCTCAAAAACAGAAATACAAATGGCCAATAAATACAGGGAACATGTTCAATACCTTTAGCTCAGCAGAAAAAGAGAAATGAAAAGGACCTGAGATTCCATCTTATCCATATATATACATAGATATATATACACATATATGGAATATATATGTTTTGTTATATATGTTATACACACCAATGACAATGTTGGCGAATTTCAGGGGTGGAGTGGGATTCTTCCAGATTGCTAGTGGGTATGTCAATTAGGACAGCCACCAGGGAAAACAGCAAGGAAGTTCTTCAAAAACCAGAAAATAGAACTATGATGCGATACAACTCATACCCCTCCTAAGTGTAGAACTAAAAGAAGATGAAGTCAGCATATATGAGATACTTTTTGGCTCACTTTTTGGGGGGGGGTGTTGGGTAGCACTTTTCACGATGGTTTGGGTCCATCAACAAATGAATGGATACAGAATATATGTTATATACACACAATGGAGTACTATTTAGTCAAACAAGAATGAAGTCATGCCATTCTCAGAAAAATTGATAGAACTTTATGAAGCTCATCATGTTAACTCCAGTAAGTCAGACACAGAACACATCATGTGTTTTCATACATAGAATCTAAAATTTAAAAAAAAAATTAAGGGAAATTAAAGTGGGCACTAAAGTCCTTGTCTGTGGCCTCTCTCTCACACAACTCTGCCTGATACATTCTTTAGACACCACAGGATATTCACTGTAATGAAACTAAGCCTAGGTGGGCTGACTTGATTCGTTAATTGAGAAATCACTGGACGTCATTATGTTCATTGCCTTAATTGAACAGATAAGAAATCTTCTCTCAGGGCATTCTTTCCCCTCTCCGATACTGTCCTCTTATCTGGAAGGCAACCGAGAAGTGGCTACAGATGTAAGCCGGGAGCGCAGCTGGGAAGTAGCCTGTGTACTTGGGCCTGGGCTCCATCTACATAGCTCCAAATCAGGCTTAGCATGTGGGAGGCCCTGGGTGCTATCAACAATGCTGGAGGTTTGGAGGTGGCAGTACTACACAACATAGAAGAGATTTCTTCCTGGGAAAGAACTTCTGAATTGCTTCTTTGTTGCGTAAATGTAGCAGAGGGAGAGCAGCTGTAATGTGTCCTTATGATGAAAGAGCCATCTGGGGTCAGTGACTCCAACCTTTTATCTCCACGCTGGGCTGTGTGTGCTTCATTTGTGACCCAGAGAAAGCTTTGTATCTGACATTTGAAACTGTCTGTAGAAGGACGTTCCAATCTTCCTTCATTACCCCTTTCCACATACACTGGCTGCAACCTGATTACCCAGCAGTGCATCTTAATGAAACCACAAGCCTTCCTTATTGAACTCTTGGTTAACACACATTAGATAGTGTGTGTGCAGAAGTAATGGTTATCTAAATAGTAATGCAATGCAGTCTTAAAGAATCCATGTTAGTATAACAATAAATAACATAACAGTTTTCAGGCCTTAGGAAATCAAGATAGTCACTCAGCACCCACCATAAGGTATAAGGAATACTGCCTTGGTCAGCAAGATAGCTCTGTTGTGGAATGTTTAACTATGTAAAGCTGTGTTACGTTTGTTTATGCTGTGGAATATTACTTTAACTGTGTAAAGGTGTGTTACATTTGTTTAATTATGTAAAGATAGGTTGCATTTGTTTTGCCTTGCCTGCCTAAGGCACCTTATTGGCCTAATAAAAAGCTCAACCCCAATAGCTAGGCAGGAGAGGGAGAGGTAGGGCTGGTAGGCAGAGAGAATAAATAGGAGGAAAAATCTAGGCTTGAGAAGAACAAGAGAGAAGAGAATGAAGGAGAAAGAGAGGGACACACAGGGGCCAGAAGCAAGGCAGTGCCAGCCAGACATGAAGACAGCAGGAGATTAAGATATACAGAAAGAAAGGGGGGGGGGAGAGAAAGGTTAAAAGCCCCAAGGCAAAACATAGCTAAAGAGAGATTAAGATAAGAGCTAAGCTAGGCTGAGCATTCATAATTAGTAAGAAGTCTCTGTGTCATAACTTGGGAGCCTGGTGCACAGCTCAGTGGGTAAAGGCGCTTGGCAAACCTGACAACCTGAGTTCAATCCCTGACACCCACAAAGTATGAAAGAACCAGCTCTTGCAAGTTGTTCTCTGAGGACATGAGTTTGCATCCTCCAAGAACCTACGGAAAAAGCTGAGTGTGATGGCAGGCATTTGGACCTCAGAGCTCTGAGTAGGGGTGGAAGGACAGGCAGAACCCTGATACACACTGGACAGCAAGCCTAGCTAACTGATAAGCTCCGAGGACAGCAAAAGATTCGGTCTCAAAAAAACCAAAAGTGTAGGAAAACCTCAAAGACACGTGTGGTCAAACCAGAGCATCCACATATAAACATACCCTTTGACAAGTGAACCCATAGGTGCAGGTGCACATATTCATACTAATAAGTATAACACACTTGCGCGCCTATGTCTCAAGACTCAGGCAAAACACCTCTTCAAAGTATAGCGGCGCGCGTGTGCGTGCACACACACACACACACACACACACACACGAGACAGAATGATTCAGAAAATAGTCATCATAACTTTTGTCTGGGACCTTTGCCATGATATCAGAATTGCTACAGGGGGTGTCATGAGGGTCAGATACCATAGGTTCCTCACATACATGGGGAACATAATAAAACTGAATTTCAGAGTATCATTCCTGCCACATGAGACAGAGGACACCATTCTGCAGTCTCAGCCTTAGATACTTGGCCTACACAGAGACTTTTCATGACAAGCAACAGGAGAAAAGTGAGGGGAATAAATGTCACACTGATACGGGGAATAAAAAAAGAACCCGAACAAATAAATCACTTATGTCGAGGGAGTAGATAGATAAGGGACACCACCCGGTTGCACCAGGAGGTACAGGCAGTTCAGTCCTCAAGTAAACAGAGCGGTTGATAGTGGCAGTGAGGAGCGCAGGAGGAGGAGGGTGTGGTTGAGGAGGCTCACGCCGTGTGCAGTAATGAGGCTGAATATAAAGCAGAGTCACAGGCAGTCCAAACACAGAAGAGGAGCCAGGGAGGCGACGCCGGGTTGGGGATGATCATCAATAATGCACTAAGGAATGAAAATCAGAAGAGTGCTCGACAGCACTGAGCAGGGCGAGCGAGGCTGTGGGCTCTAGTGCAGGAGGAAAGCACAAGGCATGCTGCTTATTCTGGTGCTATTTAAGGCAGCAAGTTCTCATTAACTCTGGGCCGACTTGGCTTTTCTTTCCTGCTGGGGAAAAAAAAGAAAAAAGAAAGAAAAGAAGAAAACCAACCAAAAAGCTGTGAGCTGCAACTCAATTGGATCCATGGTTCAAAAGACCAGGAAAAAATGAAAAAAAAAATGCAGGTCTCAGCTTATGGAGTTCTATTATAAAGCAGGTACCTCCATCACCTTGCCCCTTGCTTGGGCTTATCATAACTCTATCCACTGAAGGTGTGGGAAGAGGGTAAGCAGACGTAGATTAACCACCCCTGAGAAAAGCACTACGTCTACACTGTGTGGCCATTTCATACATTCTGATAACATTATTCCTTTTCCTAGCAGCCACTTTGACTATGACATATGTACAGAAAAGTTAATTAAAGAAGGCTGTAAACTATTATCAAAATATGCCAACCCTGAGACAGCCTAGAAACTGCTTTGTGTTCGTTTTCTCTTTCTTTGATGTATTCTGTTCATGGCTGCCTGGTCATTTAGTTAAAGCCTGTCGCTCAGATGCCAGACAGATCCTGAGAACGTCATAGTAGAGATTAGTTACACTGCTAGTCAGCTCAGCCTCACCCTCAGCTATCCAGGAAATGACGAAACCTCCAAATAACCCACCAGTGCCATCCTATGTTTCTTCGGTGAGATTTTAATTTTACTGGTTGCTAATGACAGCTTGTTCGGGAAATCTGTGAACTGACACCACTTTACTCTATCTTTGAGAAGTTCTGTATACCAGAATAATAAAAACTTGTCTGAATAAATAACACTACTATTAAAGATTAACAATACATACTTGCTGCGGTTTAAAGTCTTGCAGCCACACACCGAAATCTGAACTAGCACTGTCTCCTTTTTACAATGGAAACTGAAGCCCAGAGAGATGACAGGGCCTGCCCAAAGTCACCCAGCCTGTGAGAGACCACTGCAGGACTTGAACGCATGCAGACTGGTTCCCAGCACTTGCCAAGCCAGCTGTGACCTGTGCTACCTCTTAGACATTAACCCTCCTAGAGCAAACTAAGTGTATCTTGAGGTGGGCAGTGCATGTAAGAGTCAGGACATGAGGGGCACTACAAGGGCCCCTAGACATGGGGTCCTCTCCCTATATCGAAGAGCCAGAGCTGGTGTGAATTCTGGCTTGCATAACAGCTGATGCTGCTCCCGGAACACCGTCAGGAGGAAGATGTGGAGATCTCTTTGGCGATCCAAACAGTGAACTGTGGGAGGGAGGGAAACCTCCATGTTCCCCACCTATGAACATTTCAGACAGAACTGGAACTAATATTCTTCAACATAAAACACCATTCTTTTGATTTTAGAGCCTTTTAGCCAAGGGTTTCCAAACACTCTGATAACTCCTGATTTGACAGCTGGTTCCCTGTAAAGTTGCAGGAGACTGAAGCTGCTCTGGGGATTATTTTCTTGTTGCTACTTCTGTGTCTTTTTCTTGTTTTCAGGGGGGAAAAAGGACAATTTTCTTACTCTAGGGAAAAACAAATCTTTAATTCCTTAGGTGAAGCTTTGATCTTATTCATACAAGGGTGAATAAGTTTGATCATCTCTACAACAGATAATTGTGGTGTAGGTGGCATGGTTTAGGTATCAATTTTATATATATAAAATACCTGACAGATGGGTGAGAAGATACACTACTTGGTCGCTTGATTATGGGTTATGTTTTACATGAAGAGCAGCCACAGTAACAAAGAATTAGCCATGACCTACAGCTTTACCCACAAACAGCACCGAGGACATGCTGTCCTGTAGATTGCCTCCACTAACTAGTTATGCCCAGATGGCAATCTCGCTGCCACACAACACTTCCAATTCATCGTCCCCAAAGAACCAGTTGTACTTGGTTCAAGGATTTAATTTCATTTTTATAGAAGAAGAAACACAAATCCAAGATGTTAAATAAAAGAGAAGTTGATTTTACCACAGGAGAGGTTACTCAAGGGGATGGCTAGAGTGAAGCAGACGATGGAGGCAGTGGGACCAAGCTAAAGAACTAGACTCTCAGTGCAATTATATAAATTCAAAAGAACTTTAGGTTTGCAAATTTTCACATAGAAAGAGACAGACAGACAGACAGGCACACACATTCAGAGAGAGAGAAAGAGAGAGAGAGAGAGTTGTGGGGGTATTGTGTTCCCCAAAATATTGTGTATGCTAATAAACTTATCTGGGGTCAGAGAACAGGACAGCCACAATATTAAACATAGAGGTTAGGCAATGGTAGCATACGCCTTTAATCCTAGCATTCCAGAGACAGAAATCCCTCTGGATCTCTCTGAGTTCAAGGCCACATTGGAAACGGCCAGGCACGGTGATACACACCTTTAATCCCAGAAAGCCAGCCTTTAATCCCAGGGAGTGGTGGTAGAGCGCAGAAAGGTATATAAGGCGTGAAGAAACTCGAGGCATTTGGCCTGGAGAAGCATTTGGCCTGGAGAAGCATTTGGCCTGGTTAAGCATTCAGGCTTCTAGCATCAGTTCAGCTGAGACCCATGCTGGATGAAGACTCACAGGCCTCCAGTCTGAGGAAGCAAGACCAGCTGAGGATCCAGCGAGGTGAAATAGCTGTGGCTTATTCTGTCTCTCTGACCTTCCAGTGTTTACCCCAATAACTGGCCTCAGGTTTGATTTTATTAATAAGACCTTCTAAGATTCATGCTACAGAGAGTTTGTTTTTACAAAAGTAAAAGTGAAATATTCACTTTAGCCCAATTAAGGGTTATTTGCATCACATACATTGTAGACAGGGAGTTTTCAATCACCATTAGATTATTAGTTCAATGGGTCCTAAGCAGAGGAAAAAAAAATCAGGATCAAGGTTGCCCACCCCAGATGTACAAAGAACATATTAAAACTTTCTGGCAGTAGACTTACATTTCCAGTTGACATGAAAAGAAAATCTGATGTGAAAATTCAAGAGCTAAATGAAAAGATGCAATAAATCAAAAGCTTAAGAATGGATTAGAAGCATGTTCAAAGACCAACTGAATAGCTACCAGAAGCTAAACAAGAGGGAAAACTCCCCACCAACAGATATTCCAATAAGACAGGATTCTTTTAATGACAAAGGATGACAATGACGTAGTTTCACCATCAGCTTATCGAAGATACAGCTGCCTAGAAGAGTGATGGGGAGACTTCCTTGGCTGGGTACCTGCTCTGCAAGCAGTCCCAAGACAAACAAGGGGCCCTGTGCACAGTCAACTGACAGGCTGGCAAGATTATGCACAGGATTTATTTCTGGCCGGCTGGAGGTCACTCAGACGTATATATTTTCCATTACCAAGGAGTTAATCTGCCATAGGTCCACCGTGTGCTGTTCAAATGCACATCTAAGTTCTTACTTTAACACAAGCTGAAATTTGGCACTGTTCTGTGGGAGATATTGGCATTAGTCTTTTAATGAGAAATGGTGAGATAAAAATGATGAATTCATTCTTGCTTGGCTAATACAGTAAAAAACGATTGCACATCTAACTTCTGGCTTCTGAGAAATAATTCTGAAGGTAGAAACTCTGAATGCCTATCCCGCTTAGTCTATAAATCTTGACAGTTCAAATGCAAACCCCAATTTTTGCTGCTAGTAAATGTCAGCAGTTTGATTAAGACCTACAAAATCAAATAACAAAAAGAATTACATATATCTTCATAATATGCACAATTGTGTATTGGAGTCAAATTAGTAATGCATTCATTCATTAATTCATCCACCAAATGTTTATTGAATAAATATTTCATTATTCCCATGTCCTAAGAAACACTAGTCAACAAAGCAAACGAAACTCCCTGTGCACATGGAGCTTACTTAATTCACTCATGTGTGACCTCCCTCTCTCAACAAAGCCATGGAAATGACAACATTTTCCGTAAATAACACTTCATTAGGCATTGCAAGCTACAGTGTTCACCTGGAGTCCAAAGCAGTGATGGCTTATTAGAAATCTGGGTTGTGACAAAATTCCACAGTCAAACAACTTCCAATGTAAGGTCTCTTGAGATCACGAAGGTGGATAAAGTAGCAAATGGTTGTGACACACGTTTGGCATTCTCTGTCTAGGAATGCCAACCACTCAGGTTACTGCTTGGTCAAGTGTTACTCACTGGCCGGTCAGCATAACCTTCCTAGCCTGAGCAAAACTGTGTGACTTAATTGTGTTACGAGAATGGGTTGGACCATGAAAATGTGACATATAATTGTCCAGTTTGGCTGTGAGAGGAGAAGGAGTGTGTGAGTGTGTGAGTGTGTGAGTGTGTGTGTGTGTGTGTGACAGAGAGAGAGAGAGAGAGAGAGAGAGAGAGAGAGAGAGAGAATGTGTGCTGAAAGAGATGTTGAGTATGAAGAAAAAATGTGAGAGTAAGATGAGAGAGTGAGTGAGTGAGACAGTGAATGAGTAAAGAGTGAATGAATGATGCAGCAGTGTGTGAAGAAATGGAACAGAGTAGAGAAATATATAACTCTATGTAAAGAGATGTGAGGGGGGCTGTGTAGAGCTATGTAGGGGAACTGTGTGAAAAAGCTGTTGCTATGTAGAGGAGCGATGTGAAGGAACAGTGTAAAGAGCTGTGGAAGGAGTGTGTGTTAGAGTGTGTGTTAGAGTGTGTGTTAGAGAGTGTGTTAGAGAGTGTGTTAGAGTGTGTGTTAGAGTGTGTGTTAGAGTGTGTGTTAGAG
>CABHPH010155581.1:16127-30830 GCA_902168325.1 Peromyscus nudipes
TTTTTTTAAGATGAAATAAAAGAGAAAGCTATCATCAGAAAGTGTGTTTCCTTGTTTACCTGTCAGATAGACGGAAACTTATTTCTAAAGATCCTCAGATTAAAAAAGTTTCCCAAAGTCCCACTACTCTGAGGTCTTCTATTCACAACTCTGGAGCAGTTCTGGGAGCTAGCCTCCTGGGCTGTGTTACCTAACCATGTACAAATGACATTCTGCATGTCCAGGAAGCGAACAGGATGGCACCAATTAGTGCTGATGCACTGTACAAGGCTGAAGAAGACTCAGTCACCTCCAGGAGTTCAGAAGAGCACTGCCATTGGTGAGGAGAGGCAGAAGGTTTGCCATGCAGAAGTTATGCCCAACTGCATTGAGACCATCTCGCCTTTCTGAGACAGGCCAGGGCTGGGTTCTTCCATCAACTAACTGTCCTACTTTTTAAATGTTGGCAGTTAATTCCTAAATCCTGTTCGTCCAGGCCAAGCAAAGTTCATGTGTAGGAGAGACTGGAGCTGTGGGCTACAAGAGTGAAATCTCTGCTTGACAGCAAAAGCCTAGAGAGGCACTGTTCACTGGAATCAGAGCAGAAAAAAAGGATCTGGGATGGGCTATTGACTAAACTGTGGTTTGCAGGCTTTGCGGTTAAAAACTCAAAGCTCAACAAATTTCAATTTTGGTATGCCAACAGAGGAAAAGTATTCCACAGGCACAGAGGCACTCAATTAAGACTGCCGAGGTTCATTTCCTTGAGAACTGTGATTAAATTAGGACTTGAGATAGAAAATGTGGGCTGCAGTAATTTTGAAAAAAAAAAATCACTTTTTCACAGTCTGGGATTTATTTTTTTAACATATTCAAACAAAAGGAGTCATGGTTTCAAGTTGGGGAAAAGCCTATAATATATAATTAAGGGTGAATTTCTGCATACCAAATAGAGTTAAGGGAATGGAACAAAACAACACAATCAGCAGCTCAGCAGTGAAGTGCCAGCTGTGTACCAACCATACAAGGGGGCTTGCTGATTAAAAATAAGAACACATAGCATGTGAAACCCAAAGGGAAATACAACCTGGATGTCACTCTCCTGTCAAGTGTGAGACACTCACCCATGAAATACAAGCCCCCACCGAAGGCACACATTGGTCTGTCCTCCTCTTTCATATTCTTCCCTTTTAAAAATGGGTTGCAAATAACTTGTCTCAATAGCACGCAGGAAAGATATGTGATGCTACCGTGGCATAACCTAAAAAGTGATCTAATAAATTTTCTGAAGAATCACCCACACCGAGAATGAGTGTTTTATGGAAGACATTTTAGAAGAGCTAAGACTATTTAGTGAGGAGATTACAAGGCCCGCAGCAAATATATCCGATGTCCCACAAAGGGGTCATAGGGATGTCAACCCTGTACTATCTCAGGGCTTATTTAGCAATGCATGATGGTAAGTCAACACAGACCAGCAATCGAGGAAGCCAGGCATGTTGGTAGCTTCTAAGGGCCATTCCTTGAAAAAAAAAAAAACAAACAACAAGTTTGCTTGGGATGAGGTGTGGAGTCCTTGTAAGCTGCTGGACATTCCTGTCACCAGCTCCTTGGGGTGGGAGGGAGTTAGCTCATATTATTACCACTGGCACTTCCTGCCCACTGTAATTGGAAAACCACAATTTTGCTTTAGATTCTCCGACTAGAATGGGATTCCATAAAAGAAATCTTAAACAAGAGGCAGATGAATTAGCTCTAAAACAGAATGTACAGAATGTCACTGGCCTCAGCCTGACAGGCCAGCCCTAAGTCTGGACAATTCCTGTAGCCCAGCTGTCCTTGCATACATGGGTGTGGTGGTATCGTGTTCCCCAAAATATTGTGCACCCTAATAAACTTATCTGGAGTCAGAGAACAGAACAGCCACTAGATACAGAGGCCAGAAAATGGTGGCACACATGCCTTTAATCCTAGCATTCCAGAGGCAGAGATCCATTCTGATCTCTGTGAGTTCAAAGCCACTCTGGAAACAGCCAGGCATGGTAACTCACGCCTTTAATCCCAGGAAGTGATGGCAGGAAGCAGAAAGGTATATAAGGCGTGAGGACCAGGAACTAGAGCCTGGTTAAGCTTTTAGGCTTTTGAGCAGCAGTTCAGCTGAGATTCATTTGAATGAGGACACAGAGGCTTCCAGTTTGAGGAAACAGCAAGATGAAGTTAGCTGTGGCTGGTTCTGTTTCTCTGATCTTTCAGCGTTCACCCCAATACATGGGCTCCGGGTTTGTTTTTATTAATAAGACCTTTTAAGATTCATGCTACACCTGGGGTTAAAGAGTTTACTCTGAGTACAGAAGGCACTGAGGGCTGGAGAGCTCAACTATTCCGGACTTGAACACTTGGGTGTGCTAACTGACAGACCTCGGAATCTGCCCCATCCCCAAGCCTGTACTCCTTCCCTGGACACATGGTCTCTTTAGTAGTTTCTCAAGATCTAAATAAAGATGAAGCTATTTTAAAAGTTAACCACAGAAAGCTTACAAGTTGAGCATCCCTAATCTGAAAATCCAAAGTCTGAAACGCTCCAAATTCAAACCACTTTTAAGCAGGGACATGATGCCACTAGCAGAAAATACCACACCATGGAACTGGAAGATCTGTTTCAGGCACATGACGATGAAAATATTGTATGAAATTGCCTTCAGGCTACTTCTACAAAGCGACTATGAAACATAAATAAATTTTATGAGTAGATTTGGGTTCCATCTACAAGATATGTCATTATATACAGGGAAATATTTAAAAGTTTGAAAAACCTGTTTTCAAATCTGAAATACCTCAGATCCAAGCACTTGGGGGTAAGAAAGCCTCAAACAGGCCTAGCATATGGAAGGCCAGGCAGCCACTCAAGACACTGATAGCAACTGCTTTTATGAATAACCAAGCATTTGGTTATGAAGTTCACCAGAACCAATCTGGATTCAGTTAGTTAACAATGTCAGTATGCAGATCACAGCCCCCATGGCTCTCTCTATGCCACTGAAGGTGCTACTTATCTCTACAGCTCACAAGCTTCCAAAGCTCTGTCCTTTGAAAGCACAGTGGAGAGAATAAAACTGCTTAAAGGGAAGATGGAAACAAAGGAATGACAAGTGAGAGCAGACAACTTTACCAACTTATAAACAATCCAGAAATCACAAGCAAACGTTGCCCAAGGCCCACTTCCAGTTTGCCTGGGCAAAAGGTAGGAAAACAAGAGCTTATTTTTACTGCAATAAGAAAGTGAGCATTCTGAACATGCAGTCCTTTGAATGCTCACTTTAATCTAGGTAATTATAGTGCTAGTCCCCGAAAGAATATTCACTCAGTTCTACTGCAATTAATGGACATGAAATGGCAGGTTTGCTTTAACTCAATGAACATGAATATTTTATGCTTTCTGTACTCTATTATAATCATAATAGTTCTAGTGTGTGTATGGGGCTACCTCAACCCACACCACAATTTATGTGAGAATAAGGCAATATTATAAAATGGAAAATATACTTCATTCTCTTGGAGATTATACATGAAGGCCCTTTGGTCACTAATTAATATAAAGACAAGGCCTGCAATTAATGCCTGCGTGTTGTCTTTTCTCAAAATTCTAAGTTTCTTCTGATAAGATAACTGGATTGAGAATTCCTAAGTGGTATCACTGACATTCTTCTGGGCCCCCAAACATTAAATTACCAGTGAGTTTCAAAGCCTTGGAACACAAATGAATCTAGAAATCCGAAACATCATTTCAGTTTTTGTTTTTCCAGTCTTCAGGGACTGTATGCCTGTCCCTGTGGTTCTGACTTGCCTCAGTCATGAAGGGTTGGATGTGCCATACTGATGGAAGTTAGTAGAACATAGGTGATATGAAACTGGAGAGGAGGATCACTAGGGAGAGTAAGGTTTAAGCAGGGATGAGAGTGGGGGATGAGGGAAAAAAGGAGTGTTACCCCAAATGAAGGCTATATGGAAAAAGGACATATGGAAACCTATTACTTTGCAAGCTAATTAAAGACATAAGTTTTTTAAAAAAAACACATTAGAATAAAGATGTTCTACATGTCTGGTCCTAGAAATACCAGCTTCGAGAGACCTCTTTATGAGCTGTTGGTAAGAAAGACACCCCAAATGCCCCAAAACAATATAGGTCCTTGCCATTCCTCTTGGTCGCCCATCAGAACTACATGAGAAAACCCTGTTGCTGAAGACACCACATACCTTGGTTGCAAGATATAAAAGAATCAAACTGGAACTGAGCTGAAGGCTTCCTCTCTGCTAATAGCTTTCATAGTGCCTAGAGTAAGTACTATGAAAGATGCTGCCGGTGTGTGTGTGTGTGTGTGTGTGTGTGTGTGTGTGTGTGTGTGTGTGTGATCAGTCTTACCTACTGTGAACCCTATGAACCACAATAACAACTTTCCAGGTAATAATGTTTTGGGATAGAAAACTGCTCTCTTAACTGGATTTGAAGTCTGTGGCACAGGATGGAATTCATGCCTGGTACCGTAAAGGTCTTAAGCCCTAGGGGTATTTTTTTTTAAAGCTAAACTGATGTGGCACCAACTTGCATTCTAAATATTTATGTTTAAACCCACAGACGAATGTTACTTTTGTCCTTACTCAGAGAAGCTTGTCTTTGCAGGGAAGGGATTCCATGCAGAGACTCAGGGCTGTCCAAGATGCTGAGAACAGCGATGGTTGGATGCTCGGTCCTCAACAGGACATCTCTATTTCACCCCTCTAAGGCTCAGAACTGGAAAGTGGGAAGAAGGGCTGCAAAACTCAACTTGGAGAGCATGAGTGGGCCACTGCAAGAACAACCTCACAGCAAGTGCAACTGCCTGCACTGGGCCTGGACAAGACCGGGGCCTGTCAACCAGTCACAATCGGGGAGGGGTTAATGGACCCTTCCTTCTATGATGAACTATTGGCTACTGATGGATTCTGGGAGAGACGGTCATTGTCATTAGTGGTATATCAGTGGTGAAGTCACCAAGTTCCAATTGATAGCTCCAAACCAAAGGTCATACAGTCTGTTCAAGTAAAAATCAGTGAGTCACAACAAAACAAAGACACGAACAAGGGAAAGGGACTTGTGGGGCTGAAGGTGAGATAAAAGGGTGGGTGATAGTAAATAGGATTCACTATACACATGTATCAAACTGTAAAAACACTAACCAATAAAAACAGATTTCAAGGTATAAACATGGTAATTAATGAGAAAAAGGGGGGAATCAAATTTAGGCAATAAAGGGATCTATCTTAAACTGTATATTGAGAGGTCCTGCACAATGACATGAGTCGAAAGGAAACTATTATTTGCCTTCTTTTATAAGAGAAGAACAGGAAGACACAAAGTTTCTGTTTTTTAGAGGGTCTCAAAATCCAGCAACTGGATTTAGTTGCAAGTCATGGCTGGTGGCTATCTGTAAGGTCCTTCATGATCTGGACCCTTCCCCCTCTGCTTATTCAATCTCGCCATTCCGATCCATTTTCTGAGTCCTGAGTCCATTTTCTGAGCACATGCCCATCACATACAGACTCAAGCATTCATTTCTTCCAGGAAGGACTTCTTTGTTCCTAAATCCAAGTGTGGCCCTGTCCATAACTGTCTTTGTAACTCACTGTGATTCCCTCATAACAGTACTTCATGTGGTCTGCAACCTCACAGGTGCTGTGGATATCACTCTGTATCAATAAAGCGCTGATTGGCCGGTAGCCAGACAGGAAGTATAGGCGGGACTAACAGAGAGGAGAATTGAGGGAACAGGAAGGGAGAGGAGAGACTGGCTGGAGCCGCGGCCAGGAGAAGGAAGATGTAAGGTACCGGTAACCCACGAGCCACGTGGCAAAGTAGAGATTAATAGAAATGGGCTAAATATAAGAGTAAGAGCTAGACAATGATAGGCCTGAGCTAATGGCCAAGCAGTTTAAATAATGTAAGCGTCTGTGTGTTTATTTTATAAGTGGGCTCGGAGACTGGCGGGACTTGGGAGCTGGAGACTGGCGGGTGGCGGAGATTTGTCCTGACTGTGGGCACGGCAGGAAAACTCTAGCTACACACAGGTTAACATGTACTGGCTTACTGAATGCCTGTGCGCAGGTTAGACTTTGGGCGTCACAAGGGCAATGACTGCGGCTGCTTTGTGTGGCAGGTAAACCTGGCACAGAGTGAGGGAAATGCTGTGCTCACTACAGCAGCTTCAGGGTCTGGATGACAGGGTACATCACCAGAAGCAGGAGTGCCATGGGGCCTTCTGGCGGCAGCACACCAGCTGTGGGCACTGGGGTCCACACTTTACTTGGTGACATTGACAATGCTGAGCCATCTCTTCGAGGAGAGAGATGGGAGCCAAAGAAACCACAGCATGCTAACCAGCACTGGAAAGGAAATCTAAGAACCTCTGAGACACCTCCCTTTGGGAATGACCAGTAAGAGCCAATGGTGTTATGTGTGGCTAACCACTATCTGAAGATATATGAACTGCATTGACTATTTCAGAATATGTCTAGAAAACTAAGCTTTCAGGGTTAATACAACATAAAGCCACTGTTCAGAGTTGCATGAAATGTAGATATTTGATATAAAAATACATTCTGAAAAAAATCTAATTTCTCATACTCTTTACATATAATCTATCTATCTCTATATATAATATATGTATATATACATTTCTCAAACACTAAACACAACCTTTAATTTTTCTTTTCAAAGAAATCTTGACATCCCCAGCAAATCTGCTGTGTCCAGGGCCGAGCCTATTAACCCGAATAATCTATCACATTTTTTATGCTTCCTAAAAGTGATACCATCTAAATTATGTCTTCTAAGTTGTATTCTTTATTTCCAGAATTTAGTGTATCACTGTATGTAACTATTACCTTATGATTCAGTACAACTGACAAACAGAAGAATTCAAACAAAAGAATTAGAAAGAAACAAAGAGAAAAAAGTCCCTCAAACCAACAAAACACTGTGAGAAAGAGGTGTAAGGAAGCAACAGTCACCCACAGCAAAGGAAGGTCAGGTAAGAAATAAATCATGGATATGCTGCTTTCCAGAGCTTTGGCCAAGAAACACAATCTGGTAAGACGTCTCAAGAGCTGGTTATAAAATCAGCACTTCAAGGGTTCTATTACAGAAAAGACATTTTGTATAAGATACTCTCATTTCCAGTAATGTATAGCTCATGGCTGAGAAATTCACTAAGGGTTGAAGGCATTTTTTACTGTCAGGAAATTAAGTAGGGAAAAAAATTGTTTTTCAAGTCAAATGAACAGACAGCTTCTTCACTGTTTGCCACAGTGAGCTCTGGGCAGAAGGATGTACGGTCATGCCCAGGAATTTGCGGCCATGGATGCTTTCCTGGTTGTGGTTTCCCAATGAATCGTCGTCCTATACAGAACGTCCTACACAGGCACAGAATCCCACAAGGAAACCTGCACTGTGAAGAGGATGTCTCGGGTTAGCAAATAGCTTCTGCTTTTGATCAATGTGTGCCAATGTTGACATTCACAATGGGGAGAGCACAGGCCTGATGAGAAAGGCATGTTTAATTTGTCGGAAGGGGACCAGGAAAGTCTCTCCTTGTCTTAAAATGCATTCTGGGGCAACAGCATTTTCCACGCTGTTTCCTGGATGCTAAACTTGTGTGGTACAAGGTTAAGAGCTAGGTCTTCTTAGAGTTTGCAAAAAGTTTTTTGTCAAAAAAATGATAATCAATTCAAGATGCAGGATCAAAGTTAGATATAATTGGATATGATACCAACACAGTGATTATTAACCCATATTGAGACAAAAAAGTGGACCTTATTTTCTTTCTTGGCTCTTAATTCCCTTTGATTGGCTAAGCAATGGCTCTATTTCCTGTTGTATAAGAACTTTCTGTGAGATACATTGATACAGTTAGAAAAACAGCAGTGAAATTTCATTTGGTGGTGAATGATACCTGTTAGACTATTAATAAGTACAACTGATCATATGTTTATATCTAGAATACTGTACTATTACTGGAATAGTTAGATGTAAGCCCAGAGATTGGTGAAATGGATACACACTACACACACACACACACACACACACACACACACACGCAACTTACAAAATGAACTATTAACATGACTCATAAGTCTAACACGCATGGTTGTGCTAGAAAAGACATACTGCCACAAAGACTAAACTAAGTTTCCTTAGCTAAACAAACTTACTTTAACTAGGTCTATCAGAAGGATGTCCTTGTCATAAGAAAAGATTGACAATTTGGCGCTTATCCAACAGAGAGAAAGCTTGGCTGGACTGAGCATAATCTTTACGCATATCTGATCTTAGAACTAAAAGGTAGATTAACATTTTGACTAAAACAGGACAATTTAAGGTATCTGAAAAAGATCAGGACTCTTGGGACTTATACTAACCCACTGGCAAGCTCACACTTCACTGAAATGACAAATCTTAACTGGAATCTGTCTTTACTGAGATTTTCTACAGAGGGCACCCAACTTCTAAGTAAACAACACGTGACAATGTTAACTGATAAACAAGGTTTACAGTGCAGTTTACTGCTGTACTGATTCATAATCATATAATATAGACAGAGAACATCTTCAGGAAGACAATTTATTTTATAGTAGAACTTCCTAGAAATAGCACTTATGCACATTTTAAAAGGTAGTGTTGGGTTGGGGATTTAGCTCAGTGGTAGAGTGCTTGCCTAGCAAGCACAAGGCCCTGGGTTCGGTCCTCAGCTCCAAAAAAAAAAAAAAAAAAAAAAAAAGAGCTAAATAATACAATCGCCATCAATCAGAAACTCCTTATAGAGGACAGGTCAGCCATCCCTTATCAAGAGCCAATCATTTTGGAAAAAAAATAATTTTTGTGAATGTGTCTGTGCATGTCCAGACATCACAGCACCCCTGCCTGTGCTATGACACTTACATGTAATGAGCAAAGGAGATATTTAGACAGCCAGGAGCAGTTACAGTCAACGGGCAGTAGCACTTTGGTAAAATCAGAAAGCCCGCCATGTTTAACTGCCCATTGTTTACTACTGGTTTTTTAAAAAAGTACTTAAGGAAAGTAAAAAAGATAGCATTCTCAAGAAAGGGATAGTTTCTGATTCCCTGGAAAATTAAATTCAACACATTTTTTTTTATATTTTAAATTTAACTTTTAAAAATGTATATAGATATTTTGCCAATATGTCTATGTACCAGTTCCTAGAAGAAAGCGTCAGATTCCCTGGAACTGGACTGTGAGCCACCCTATAGGTGCTGGGAATGGACCCCAGGTCCTTTGGAAGAACAACCAGAGAGTACTCTTAGCTGCTGTGCCATCTCTCCAGCTTCTTCAATTTATAACTTTTGATCAAGAACTATTCAACTACATCTACTGACATTATTCAAACCAATTCCAAAGCTGCCTAAAGCCAGAGAGTATGTAAGGAAATGTCGTCTTTTCAAGTATCCACCACTATTTTAAAAAAAAAAATGATTGTGCCATACAGGCTATTTTGTTAAGGAAAACTTTTCTTCATTCAATTTCAACATCATTAAACACAGTAGAAATAACCACTGAACTGAATATAAGAAAATTTCTTTGCTCGTTCTATAGGCTTTATCACAGAAGTGCAGTGTGGTGCTGCTCAATAATTCCAGTCACTCAGAACAGACTTGAACAATGCTGAAGAAGATAGAGAATAGCTGTGCACATCTCAACGTCTGTTCCCAAGTGATCTACAGTTCTATTACTTGCATACTTTGGAGCCTAAAATGCTATTACCTAGAAAAAAAAAAAGAGGAAACTCCCTGCAGGGTCTACTACACCCTGAGCAGCAATATTAGTATTTTTTTATTTAAAAATTTTTTATGTGTTTGACCTGCATGTATGTCTCCATAGTATATGCATGCTTGATGTTCAAGGAGGCCAAAAGTGGGTGCTGATTTCCTCAAACTGGACTTACAGATGTTGTGAGCTTCCATGAGGGTACTGGGAATTGAACCCAGACCCTCTAGAAGAACAAAACATGCTCTCAACTACTGAGATATCTCTCCAGCTCCAACAAAGTTAGTTTTAATTTTTTAAAAATGTAACTATTCATTACAGTAAAAATTATACCAATGAGGCTTTCACAATGCAGTATCACTTATTGCATTCATTTACACACACACACACACACACACACACACACACTGCCACACACACACACACAATTTAAAAAAGTTGACTGGCATGATTGTAAAGCAGACTTCCAAGGGGATAAGATAACTAAACAAAGCAGGAAAACAAAGGAGATTGATAATATTGTGAAGATACAGTGATTGAATGAGGCAACAATGACCTGTACAGGCTACTGCAAATAGAAAGTAAAGAAGCTCAAGTAGGTATAAGATGCACTTGGGATGCATGTGAAAAATACAAACTCCTACTCTCTCTCTGCCCAAGATTCCTGTTGCTGGAACTTGAGTTTAGAACCCAGAAATGTACAGAATTGCCCCAGATAAGATCGTGATGTAGGGATCTCACTGCCTACGCTCTGCGGAGTACCCAATTCCGAGTATATCGTAGTGGAAAAGAGACACTCTCAGACCTTTGATTTTCTTCCTAAAAGTCATGTGATGAGGAAGAGGGAAAGAGAGAACGGCAAACAAACACACACAGATAAAACCTCAGCCATTCATTATTTCATTTTAAAGGCACAGCAATGATTTCACTGTCCAATATTATCTATTCATATACTGGTCCAGTGCTATGTTTGCAAAATAGGTTTAAATGTTACTTTAAATATCCATCATATTAAGTCAGCACCTGTAAGGGGTAAGGGTAATAGAGCCAATAACTCAGAAGACAGATCTTGTATTAAAGGCACCTCCAGCCTCACCAAAAAATGAAAAGAGCCCAGATATACAGCATGATGAGAGCCACATGTCACAAAATGGGAACCTACTTCTCTGGGGATCTATACAAGGATAGGTTGTCCTCCAGCTTATGAATGTGAAGGAGCAAGCAGGGGAGCATGTGCTTGGAGGGGACATGTATGGTGAGTCTCAAAAAGCAAGCATATTTCACATGAGAAGTGTGATTATTCCAGAAATATGAAGAACACGTCTGAAATCCCAGAGAGAATTTATGAGGACATACATATTTTAAATAAACCATACCTATGTATTAATAATACATAGTAGAGTTTAATAAAAAAATCATTAAAATAAACTTCATTGTAGTGCTAACATCCTGGCTTAAAACATATCAGAGTAAAAGTGTATAAATTAATGCAGAAATACATCTCCCTTTCTAGAGATAGAAATTCTAACATCTGGTTTCAAATTCCACTTAAAGCAAGCAGACATTGTTACAAAGCCCGGGAAGGTGACAGCAAACCCAAGCAACAACAGTCAGCAGACACTCTGCTCAGACACTCTCTGGTCGAGCAGCCTCCCCTCCCCAACACAGGCATTTGGACCTTGGCCTCTGCACTGGGCCTTGCAGGCTGCAGGAGGCAGCTTTGAGAAGCTGTGCCACAGGCCTTACAAACATCCTGGCTTATGACCCCTGCCCTATTTCCTTTTCCTACTAGTGAACTTCCAAAACTCATTAAAGGAAATTACAAAGACCATGCACAAGTCCAGAGCAAAATTTAGAACAAATTTTATTATTCAGAAAAAAACTAGGTGTTCTGCACAGCCTTCATTCTCCAATGGGCAATTTTTTTCTCAAGGGTGAGAGGGGATTTTTCTCTGAGCGCCTCCCCCCCCCCCATCAGTTTTCCTTGGTAATCCTCTTTGAAATAACTGGAATAGGGACTCTCCGTTCTTGTCTATTTACATTTTACAGCCAACCTAGGCAGCCAAGATAAGCAAATTTATACATGCATATCATCTATTTTTTTTCATCTCACAAGTTTACTTTTTTAACAAACACCCACCCAGAAGGCAGTGCCATCTTATACTTGTCTATTTACACAAGGCCTAAAAGTGTTTCCTGTTTCTTGCCTAAGGTAGTGCTAACTCCGAGCATAACTGAAGTGGCTTATGATTCCAGTCTACAAACAGTGCATTTAACTTTGGACTGCCCTTGTTCTGCATGAAAGTAATCATTCTGTGCCATACACCAGCCTTCCTTCAATCCAAACCGTGCTTTGTAAAGCTTTGCACACTCCAGGCTGATTACCCTGCGGCGAGGTAATGCCGGCTTTTGTAATCTATGTCTGCTATGTTATAGTAAAAGCCACAGCACCCACTGCTCTCTAACGTATGCTGTTGCTTTTTAAGCCTTCTCATGCTACCATAAGCTTTGCCCCCAAGTCAAAAGAAAACGCTGATGGGAAAAAAGCATCTATTTAAATGTTAGCTATTTTATAGTATATAAGTTAAAGAAACACACATGAGAAGGCTATATTTGGTACAGCCTTCCTGCTATGAGCTTATTTCATTTTGTAAAGGCTACTCAAATTTTGCTGTCTCCAAAGTATGAGTCTCTAAATACTAGTATCCTATATTCAATACGATTCTTTTCTAATAAAAATGTTAGGAGATAGCTGGAGAGGTCAGAACAGAATTTTGGACAGAATAGAATTTGGGTGGGTCTGGAGCAGTATAGAACACAGAGCAAATCAGCCACCTTTAAGAATCTAACGTTTATCCTGCTGTGGTTATGCACATTCGTAATGTCAGTACTGGGGAGGCTGAGTTTGAGGATCAGAAGCTTGAGCCAGCCTGGCTACATAGTGAGATGCTATTTGAGAAGGAAGGAAAAATGGAGGGAGGGAGGGAGGGAGGGAGGGGGGGAGGGTGGGTATGAGCAGAGTGTCTGCTGGCTGTTGTAGCTTGGGTTTGCTGTCACCCTTTCTGGGCTTTGAAACAACAATGCTTTAAGTGGAATTTGAAACCAGATGTTAGAATGTCTATCTCTAAAAAGGGAGATGTATTTCTGCATTAATTTATACAGTTTTACTCTGATACATTTTGAGTCAGGATGTTAGCACTACAATGAAGTTTATTTTAATGCTTTTTTATTATGTTCAAGAAGAAATCCTACAGATAATTTTCATAAGTGGAAAACAAAAACTGCAGCACGAGAAAAGTCAAGGTAGAAAGTACAAAGCGATGAGGGTGGCGGAAAGCTGGGGAGGGGACACCATTCTGTGCAGGCGTGTCAGGGAAGGCGCTGGGGGAAAGCACGAAGAGATGTGGGGTGAGCCCACGTGAGCCTTCAGAAGGGGCATTCTGGAAGAGAGGCAAGTGCAGCTTGCTGGTGTCACAGGCTGGTGCACTGATGGATAGGAGCAGAGCTGAGGGAAGAAAGCTGGTCTGAGAAGGGATGGAGGCATACAGCAAAGAGGTACAGGGCACTGGCATGTGGGTTGGAAGCCATTACAGAGTTCGATGAGAGCATTAGCGTCATCTGGCCAATTTTTTCAATTGGGATGTGATCATACACAAAATTCTTCCTTTTGAAGTTCACAATTCAGTGGTTATGGGTACA
Organism: Peromyscus nudipes; assembly: GCA_902168325.1. Classification (NCBI taxonomy): domain Eukaryota; kingdom Metazoa; phylum Chordata; class Mammalia; order Rodentia; family Cricetidae; genus Peromyscus; species Peromyscus nudipes. The sequence goes on from CABHPH010155581.1 coordinate 29,623, forward strand.
GTCTCAAGGCTGCATACCCACTGTTACTTTTAATTCCAAAATATTTATCACATTCAAAGCAAATCCTCAAATGCTCCACCTCTCAACTACTTTCCTTTCCCTTTGTGTATTTGCCTATGCTGGGTATTTCACATACCTGGAATCACGTGACCTTTTAATGTCTGATTTAACTTACCTGGCTATCTCTAACTGACAAGGGGAGACCAGTAAAGACCCAGGGTGATAAATCTAGCTAAAGGATGAGAGGGGCTTAGAACAGGATATTATGGTTTAAATGTGAAATGCTCCCCTCACGCTCCCCCATAGGCTCATATATTTGAATATCTGATGTGCAGCTGTTGGAGCACGTCATGGAGCCTTTTGGATATATGACCTAACTGCCGCATGTAGGATGGAGCTAGAGGAGCCTATTTTTCCCCCCAAAGCAGTAGATATCATTTTATATTTTAGTTGTTGATTATTTAACAGATAAAATATATCTATTGACCTAGGGCTCACTGAGACCTCTGCTTCCTGGTCTGCCAAGAGTGGAGGAGACTCAGAGACATGTTCCAGCTGCCATGTACCCTGTCATGCCTTCCCCGCCATGATGGATTGTACCCTCTCAAGCTGTGAGCCAAAATATACCCTCCCTTCATTGATCTGTTTATGGTGGGTATTTTGTCACAACAGAGAACCAAGGTGAACACCAACGGTTAGGTACTGTACACACTATAATTTGGAAGTGGGGGTAAGGGAGAAAAAAAAAGTCAAGGATAATTCCCAGGTGTCAGCATGAGCACCTAGACACAGAGTGATGTAATCCTGAGAGTGAAGGACCACTGTAGGGCAGGTGGGAGGAAACACCAAGGGCTGCATTTTGGAGACTGACCATTAAATTTCAGATATTGACTACCCTCCAAATGGAAGATGATTTAAAACAAAAATCTGGCTGAGTCTACAGTTCAAAATAAGGACCTGTGTCCGAAAGTTAAACAGCAGAAGGTGATTAATGCATGCCAAAAGAGGAAATGATTACAGGAGAAACTGTTCTTAGATTCCTGGGATATATCAGCATCTGCAGGTCAGAGAGATGAAGAAGAACCACTAAAATGCTAAGAAATCACCCCCCAGGTTGGAGGAACAAAGAAGGGTGGGCTTTTAAAAACCCAAATAAACAGCTGATCGTGGAGGAAGGCCCTACCTTCTAGGCCCAGTACTTCTGACAG
>CABHPH010155582.1:0-27825 GCA_902168325.1 Peromyscus nudipes
ACCGCTGCGTGGTCGATGTCGGCGTCCGGCCTTTGGGTGGAGGGAGGCAGGTACTCGGCGTAGCGCAGCCCCTCTTTGGAGGCCACGCCGCCACCGGTAGCCATAGCAAGTGCGGGTGGCCCCCAAGGACGCGCTGCGTTGCTACGAGTCTACGAGACGACCGTAGGGACAAACCAGTGCGGGCGGGTTAGCTTCGCGCTCTGGGTAAACGCTCAGTCGTATGGGTGGAGACGCTGTAGAGAATCTGGTTCTCCTTTTATCTCCCAGCAGTTTGTCCCGTCAAAGCCCTAACTTGTTTACTTTTGTTTGTTTGTTTATTTTGCAGGATCTCCTGGGGCTAGGCGTGTTGTGTTACCTTCCACCACACCCACCAAGCCTGGGGTTGAGGTGGGACTTGTTAGGTCTGTCTTGAGTTCCTCTGAAACTAGGCTAGGAGAGACTACTGGGTTCCTCCGGGGTGCCTGGGAGTAGAGAGATGCTTGGGGCTTCCTAACTTGACCTTCCCAGACAGAAATGACTATGATTTTACATGTAAGTGAAATTACTGGGTAGAAACTGGTGACCAAGTAGCTATTTTTGAGTTAATTTGAATATATAAAGACTTACTTTATTAATTTTTAGGTCAAGCTCTTTGGAACAAATATTAGACAATAATTGAAGCTAATATGTTTTCTAACCCCTGGCCAGACTTGGCTGTTGTTTTGCCCTTTATACACTTTGCAAACCAGCTTACAAGAAGTTGTTTTTTTTTCTTTCTATTCTTGAATTAAAAGTTTTAAGAACCTATTAATTTATCCATGTAGTTAATATTATGTGCATGCTTAGGGCCTGAAGGAATTTACAATTCAGAAGAAAAGATTACACTAACACCATGCTAGTAATATATACCAGAGCAAGAGCATGTTGGATGAAGCAAATGAATGAAGCAAAAGCAACAGCATTAGTGTTTACAGAAAGGAACAGCAGCGATCTTGAACGTTTCCTTGGAGGCTCAGCCATTGAGACAGTTCAGTAAAAAACGTTCGGTTTTTTGTTTTGTTTTGTTTTAGTTTGAAGAAGAAAAGGGCCAGAAATTCCACTTGGAAATAAACACAAAGAACTGAAAAGGGTGGTGTGTAATATTGGGTTAAAAGTATTTCAAGACTCTTTAGAAACATGATTTTATCAAAATTATTTTTTACTAAGCCAATCCACAATTATTTGTAAGCAAAACAAATGAGTGGGACTGGAGCCTACATATCATTCATTCATCATCCATTTGTTCAATTTATTCAGTAAATACTTATTGAGCATGTGTCAAGTTTTAGACACAGTATCGGGGCCTTGTGCCTTTAGCATCAGTTAAACAAATAAGGTCTCCAAGTCTTTGGAGTTTAGAGTCTAAGGGAGGCTAATGGTGTATCCTAGCAGCTGGACCCTAACAGTCACAGGCTGCTAGCCTGGAGCAAACAAGCAATTAGAGCAAGACCCATGCGAGCCAGCTCTTTTTAGAATGTTGCACCTGCTCAAGAGCTGGAGGGGAAGTTTCCAAAGCAGAAGCCAGGAGAGAAGGGGGCTGGGGTGGAGAATAAGGCATGGAGAATGAGGCAGAGGAGACAGCTATGAGGAGGAAGATGGTCAGCAGGTTTTGAGAGATTATTGGCTGCTTATAGACTTTCCCAAACTCCCTGCCACTGCTGCCTTGGTTACCTCCTTCTACAGAAGTGGCCAGTGTTCCAGAGAAATCTCATCCCCAGTGACTACTCAGCCCTCTCAGCCTTTGGTTCTTCAGCAGGCTCAACCTTACCAGCAAATAGCGATAAAAACAAAAGCCGTGGAATCCTTTCCTCTCCCCCAAGGATCGCTTCTTGGTTTAGCTCAACTCACTTCTCTGGCTTCCTTGAGAATGATGATAAATGTTGTTTTGTGAAATAAAAAAGAAAGATGTATTAAATTTCTATTGGTTTTCTTTTAATTACTTATACCATTTCAAAGGTATATTATGTTCAATGGGCCTTGTAAAACAAAGGCAGAAATTAGTATATATTTTAGAAACATTTCAGTAAAAGGGAGTTTAAAGTTTTGTTAGGACTTTCAGTAAAAAAACAGGGAGTTCCTCTCTATGCTTGTTTCCTTATCAGTAAGTTGCTTAGCAGTATCACCTCCTCTGTATGCAGTAAATGAGTTAGCTTTGTAACTGTCTTAGAATGATGACTATTATGGATTGGGTAGTAAATGCCCTTCCAAAAGGCTTATAAATGGAAGGCTTGGTTCTAATTGGCCAGTGGATCATGAAGGCACTGAACTAATCAATACATTAATCCACTGAAGGATTTTGTATTTGATGGTATTATTGGGAGGTGTTGGACATTCTCAGTGGTAGGGCCTAGTTGGTGAAAGTAGACTACTGGATTGGGTCCTTAGGGCTTATAGCTTATGTAGGGCCTGTCTGGCTCCCTCTCTGCCTCTTGGCTATTGTAAGGTGAGCAGCCTCTTCAAACACAGACTTATACTTTGTTCTTCATCACTACAGGCCTACAGCATTGGGTCCAACCAACAAAAAAAGAAGCCACTGAAACCATGCACTATGAACTCCTTCTTCTTTTTAAATTCTTTCTCTTCGTTATTTGTCACAACAACAAAAAGGAACTTAACTAATTACCTGGGATCTAGTAAATTCTGCAAAGGTATTACTATTTCTGTTTTTTTCAGTTTCTTTTACAATTTCCTGTGTGAGTATACTACATTTATATCATTTCTACTCCAACTGTTCCATGCCCCCAAACCCCCTCAAATCTATAACCTCTTATTCTATAATGAGCATTGTTTTACACACACCCTACTGAATCCAATAAGTGTTGTTGGTATGTACATACATTTAGGGCTGACCATTTTATCATCTTCCCTGATTCTCCCTCCTCCAGCAGCTATTAACTCCCTGTGGCTTTTGTGTGTTTGTTTTGTTTTTTTGAGACAGGGTTTTTCTGTGTAACTGCCTTGGTTGTGCTGGAAGTCGCTCTCTAGGCCAGGCTGCCCTTGAACTCAAAGACATTTGCTTGTCCTTGCCTCCCTAGTGCTGGGATGAAAGGTGTGTGCCACCCCTGCCTGGCTCCCTGTAGTTTTTTATCAGTGTGTAGCCAGCCTTATTAAATCCCCCCACACATCCGCACGTTGACTGGTGCAGTCTTGGGCAAGCACCTCTGCTTTTGAGAGTCCATGGGTGCTGCATCACTGTCATCTCCAGAAGACACCATCTTGCGTCAACTACCCCAGTCCTCTGGCTCTCAGGATCTCACTGTCCCACCTTCTGAAATGTTCCCTGAGCCTTGGGCATCAGGACTTTGTTGTAGATGATGTCTCGATTATGGATAGGCACCCAGGAGTTGCTCATTCTCTACCTTTTGATCTAGAGTAGCCGCTGATGAAATAAGAAGCTTCTTTGATGAGGAGGGGAGAGCTGCACTAATCTATGGTGTGAGGATAAGTATTTCGAAGGCAGTTGGATACTATAACTAGTAGTAGGTTCTCCTCTAGGATCTACAACCTCATCAGTCATGGGTTCATGACTACGTTTACAGCACCAGGCATGAGTACCCTCCTATGGAGTTGGCTGTAAGATATAAGAACAGTTAGCAAGAAGCCTGCCATGGCTGTACATTTTGTAAGCGATATAAGTCTCTGTGTGTTTACTTGATTGGGTCTGAGCGGCTGTGGGACTGGTGGGTGAGAGAGATTTGTCCTGACTATGGGCCAGGCAGGAAAACTCTAGCTACATCCACCTTTGAACAGGAAGTCACCACTGAATTAACCCATTGGTGAATTAAGTGCTTTCATGATCCAAACAACTGGTAAAGTTCTGTCAGCTGGCAACCAACCCCTTAATGAATAAGACTGACAGGAGCGTCATATCCAAACCACAACGCATGATGATGTGTAGCCATATTCCCTTATATATTGAAGCCACACCACATATATGGAAAAAATGTGTAATAATACATGAAAGAAGTTAACTAGCTGGACTGGATTTAATTTAAAAATGATTACCCCTCATATTGCTTGGATACTTGCTAAAATATTTATCTCCTGGCATACTATTGATTCCACATTGATGTAGGAAGACAGCGAAACTCCTTGCTGTTTGGGGGAACTGGCTGCAACAAGGAAATCTGGCTGTGGGATGGTTTCAGGGCTAATCTTACATGGAATTGTGCACACACACACACACACACACACACACACACACACACACACGACCCCAAAGGAAGTCAGTAGGGGATAAACCAAACAAAAACACGTGTAAGTGCTCTTTGTGGAGATAGCCACTCTCTAATGGGAGAAAATGTGTCTCTGCACCCGGTAGGTTTGTCTCATGGTCACCTGGAGCAGCATCAGCTGCTTGGGTGCCAGCTACCGAGAATCCCTTGGAGGAAGAGCTGGCAGGAATACCCATGTTGTTTTTTGGAGCCAATTTGCATTTTGTTCTTTGTTTGTCTGAGCCAAAACAGCACAAACTGTGCCAAACCTGGTTTTCTGATTATTTTCAGGCTGATTGAAACTGGCACATGACATGGTTTTATCTAATTAACCCGCATGTGGTACAAAACAAAACAAATTCAAAATGGAAAGCTCTTTCTGTCTTCATTGAAAGACAGAGGTGAATATATAATTATTTTGTCCTTGTCTCTCAGCCACATTTACAGTTGTGGGAGGAGATATTTTCCTAATAGATAGCAAGACACATTCTATGTATTCTGTGTCTATAATTAAAAGTGATTATGTTTTACATTTTCCCAAATCGAATATTTTCCTTTACAACATCTGCCTAAAAAAGAAAAAAAAAAAAAGAAATATGTGGGAGATGTGTGCACCAATAAACACAAGGGTTGCTCTCCCCACACATACACTTCTGATGTTACATGTGTAAGAGTTTGTCTCATACCAACCAATTTTCCAATTCTCTGGACATCCACTGTGTTCTGCAATCCAATTCTGACACTAATCATCCTAGAATTAGCAGAATTAGTGCAGACCCACAGGTTAATAATTTGGTCCCACAAGATTGTCCCCACTTCAGATACCAATTACAGCTTCCAGAGTAGTATCTGTAATTCTGACTGACTGACTACAAACAGGCAGGGCACAGGTCCCATGACGTCCTCCTCCAATTTCATAATTTGCTATAAAGACTCACCCAACTCAGTGAGGCTTTTTGTTTACTATCACCACTTCGTTATAAAGGACACAACTGAAGCACATCCAAATGGAAGAGATTCAAAGATCAAGGGGTGGGGCGGGGGGATGCAGGGCTTCCAAGCCATCTCAGCTCCTGGATGTGTTCATGAGTCTAGGAATTCCTCAAACCCAGTTGTTTAGGATGTATTGCAGAGGTTTCATTACATAAATACAGTAGAGTAAATCATTAGCCCTTGGTGACTGAACTCAGTCTTCAGTGCCTCTCCCAGTCTGGGAGACTAGTGGGTGTGGCTACAAATCCCAATTCCCAAATCCCAATTCCTCTGGCACCCAGGACACCCCTTTCTCTACCCCACCCCACCATCATAGTGTCAGATATTGTTGAAAAGGGCTTGTATTGTTGTATTAGTTACTTATTTCTGTGGCAAAACACCTAACAACTTAAGATAAGGTCTGTTTTAGCTCCCGGGTTCAGGGTACACAGCATCCTGGTGGGAAGGTCATGGGGGGAAAAGCCAGGGCAGCTGGTCACATTGTATCTGCAGTCAGGAAGCAGAGAGAGATGAATGCTGCTTCAGTTTGATTTATTCCTTTTTCTTCAATCTAAGACCCAAGGCCAGGGAATAGAACTGCCCATGGTGGGCAGGTTTTCTCACCTCAATTACAATAAACTCTTATAGATTGGCCTACGTGCAAACCCAACTAGACAATCCCTCACAAGCATGCGGACAATACTTGCACACTAGGTGAAATTAGATCCTGTCAAGTTGATAATAATATTCACTATTACAGGGCTCCTTATGAATAACATATGTCTATAAGGGAAATTTGAAATTATATTATATTTGCAGCAATGTCTGTCTGTATGTGTTTTCTATTGCTACTGTAACAAGCAGTGTAACACTCATTTATATTAGCTCAGACTTCCGCAGAATCCAAAGGAGCTCAACCAGGCTCTATGTACCATGTACCCTGATGCTGAAGTCACGGTGTCTGTAAGACTGCCTGCCCATCTGGCAGGCCTGGAAAAGAATCTTCCAAGCTCATTCAGATTGCTGGCAGCATTCAGTTCTTGTGGTTGTGGCAATGAGACCTGTGTTTTCCTTTTGGCTATCAGTTGAGGCCATTACAAGCTCCTTATGCCCCCTTTCCGGCCAGCAACAGCTGCTAGACCTCTTGTGCCGCAAAACTCTGACTTCCTTTTCTACTCCCTGATGATGTACTGTTTTTAAAGAACTTAAGTAGCCTGTGCCTATCATAATAGTTTTTCTCAGGATCAAATGAAGCCAGGCATGGTGGTACAGAAGGAGTGCTTGTTCCAGAGCTGGTGGGCCCACAACACAAGACCTTGTCTCAAAAATGAGTAAATAAACAAACAAATAAATAAATAAATTCAGGAGTTTAATTATACTTACAAAAATCCCCCTTGTAGTGGTACCTACATTAATGTTTGATTAAATAACTGGAAACAAGAATCTTAGGGAAGGCAGCCTTTAGAATTCAGCCTACTGTATTATCTATTTACCCATTTATAGATCAGCAGATATCTATTGGATAACTAACTATAGAAATGGAGATATATATGTATGCTTACTTGTATATGTTTATGCATACACATATTTCCTATGTATATCTTCTGAAAAAGGCCCAGAAGCAATGACATTCCAGGAAGAAAAAAAAAAGGGTGTAGCTTAGCCCTAAATCATGGTTCCTAAATACTGTTACTCAGAGAGATAAAACATGACTAAGTGGAGAAATAACTCTATTGTCTGAGGCAGGGAAAACTTAAGTCTGGGACATCCTACTGTATTAGAAAGTAAGGGAGTGCTCAAAGAATCGTAGAAGGGTGTAGAGGCCAACAAGAAAGGGCTCTCACTGGCCAAATGGGACAGGGAAAATAGTGTTTGGTACCAGTTGGATATTAGTAAGCTTAAATGTTGAAGGTAGAATTCACGCTTATCATCAGCAGGCCTCTGAAGGAATGAGATCTGAGTTATAGCTTTGCTCTTTGGTAGAGATATGGCATTCTAAACTGTCCAAGGGCTCCTTAGCCACTATTTAGTAAAGAATAAAGCCACACCACTGTCCCTCCCTCAGGAGTTAATCCAAATGAGGCACTGGAGAGACTGGAGAGACCACTCAGTGGTTCAGAGCACTGAAGAGGACTTGAGTTTTATTCTCTACATCCACAATGGGTGGTTCAGAATCACTTGTAGCTCCAGCTCCAAGGCATCTGATGCTTTATTTTGGCAGTCTCCAGCATCTACACTCACATGCGTGCGCGCGCGCACACACACACACACACACACACACACATTTAAAATAAACCTTAAGTGCAGTTATTACAAATCGGACTGTCAATCACCCAGACAAGAAAACACTCTCCAGAAACTTTATGAAATAATATGAAACCTGCCTACCATTGTTAGGTTGGCATAGCAGTCCCTTTTGCCACTGAGCACTCTCAGCCTTGAGAATTCCTCACTTTAATAAGTTCTGAGTTATAAATGCTGCCTGTCTTCTCCTCTGTTCTCTGGGTGTCTTGTATGAATTAATTCAACAGAGATGAACAATGACCAGGGAACTGAAGGGAGTCCAGAGTGAAATCCCAGAAACAACAGTAATATATTATAACCCGTCGAATAAAATAAAGATCCAGGAGTCACTATTTGTATAAACAAATGGAAAGGGCTATTCTCCATCTCAAGGAGAATACTAGTTAATGTAGAAGGAATGATGAAGTCTGAAATTGCTATTTCATATTCATAAATGATTCAGGCGAAAAACATCCATGGATGCTAAAACCAGTGGGTAAAAGTTTGATGAGGAGCTGCATGTTTACATAGCCTCAAAGTATCTCCCCACAAATTGCTTATCAACTGCTTATTAATTATTTAAAAGCCCCACAGTGGAGAAACCCAGCATGTGTCATCTTAAACCAAGTGATTATAGTCTACATTGCCAAGAACAGGACAAACCATCACCATGCATTTCCCAATGTGGTACATTGAGAGAAACACAGCATCCTTCTGCAGGATTCCTGCCAAAATGCATGGCTTTGAATCTTGATGAAACATCACACAAGGGCAAATTAAAAGACACTCTGCAAAGTTATTGGCCTGTGTGCTTCAAAAAACATCAAAAATCATTAGGAATAGGAAAACTGGGGATTTTTCTGGCTTGAAAGGAATCAAAGAAACACAACAATTGAATAGTCCAGAATCAATTCCTAGATCATGAAGGTGGGGGAAGGGAAGGATTTTACTTTTTGTTTTTGAATCCTCTATTGGGACAACTTGAAAAATTTGAGTAGAGTTCATGTATTAGATGGGAATGCATATCAGTGTTAATTTCTTGATTTTTAAGGGTTTGCCCTGGTTGCATAAGAGGGTGCCTTGATTATTAAGAAATGTATACCAAAATATGACTAAACTACACTAAAATGTTTCAGGCAAAGAAGAGACGTTGGAAGCCCTCCTTGGGCTCATCAGGTTTGGTTCTCTGGGGTGTTGGATTGGTGAATTTGGTGCATCTGAAGGTGTTGTATTGGGAGAAGAGGGCTTTGCAGACACAACCGTTACATTAGCGGTAGTCACACTGACTAGACTGAGCTTTTATAAGGAGCGAGGGATGGAAATAGACACAGAGAAGAAGTGTTGTGATGGCAGAGGAGAGGCTGCTGTGATGTAGCTGCAAATTAGGGACACTGAGAATTTCTGGCAAATATCAGAAGCTATCCCAGGAAGAGACAACCCTGCCTGAACTTGTAGCCTCTACAACCGAGAGAGTAAATGTCTGTTGTTTTAAACTGTCTAGCACGCCTTTAATCCCAGCAATCCAGAGGCAGAGCCAGGCAGATATCTGTGAGTTTGAGACCAGCCTGGTCTACAGAGCAGGATCCAGGACAGGCACCAAAACTACACGGGAACCCTGTCTTGAAAATCCAAAAAAACAAAAAAACCCCAAAACTATCCAGCTTGTGGAATTTGGCTGTGGCAGCCCTAAAAGTGAATAGATGCTTTTGGATTGCTGTCTGTTAACTATAATTTCTATGTGTATGATCTGCTGGCTTGAAAATTCTGAAAGATCTAGTGAAACAGATTTATTTTATATTTCTAAAAGATTTATTTTTATGATTTTTAATTGTGTGTATGTGTGTGTGTGTGTGTGTGTGTATGCATGTGACTGTGGGTGCCCATGGAGGCCAGAGGTGTCATGTGTAGGTGGAATTTTCCTGTCCTGTCTGCCTTTTCCCAAATAACTGGCAGCCACTTCCCAAATAACTGACTCACAGAGACTTAATACAAATTATAAATGCTCGGCAAACAGCTCAGGCTTATTACTAACTAGCTCTCACAACTTAAATTAACCCATTTCTATTAATCTATGTATTGTGATATGGCTTGTGGCCTTACCTGTCCTCCAGCATGTTTTGCTCCCCCTGTGTCTCCTGACGACTCCTCCGACTCTGCCCTTCCTCATCCCATCATTCTCAGTTTGGCTTTCCTGCCTAACTTTATCCTGTTTAGCTATTGGCCGGTCAGCTTGTTTATTAAACCAATCATAGTGACAAATCTTCACAGTGTACAAAGGGATTATTCCACAGCATTTCCCCATTTTTGTCTCATTAAAAAGGAAGATTTTAACTTTAACATTGCAAGATTATTTACAACCAAAACAGTTATTAAGTAAGAATTACAGTTACAATATCCAGTCCATTTGACAAAATTAGAGAAAATATTTATCTTATCTTAGTCTAAAGTTTCACATCTAATTTACCTTTTATCATAACTAAGGAAAAACATAACTATAACTATCTAGTCTTCAACTCCATCAAAGACCCCAGAAGGGTGAAATGTTACCTAATTACAGGGACATCAGGCTACCTGGACAGTCATTCTAGGTTCTTCTGTGAATAAACCTCTGTGTTAGTTATTTGGGAGCAGGCACTTGGGACAGGAAAACTCCACCTACATATGTCGCCCAAATGTTCAGCAAGAATTTCCACATAAAACCTGAAAAAGCTTAACAAAAAGGTTTCTAAATACACAAAAGGACAGAGTCAAGCATGGCTTCTTGGTAGCAGTATTTTCTCTGGTGGGCTCTCTTTGCTTGTGGTGAGCAGAGGCATGGTTCCTTTAAGAGACGGCTTTCTGGCTTGGTGCTAGTGGCTCTTTTAAGAGGCTCTGCTACCAAATACTTCAATGGGCTTTATGAACAACTGCTCAGTGACATCATGGACCCAGAAACTTCCCAGAGTTGGGGTGGGTAAACATGGATCCCAGAGCTGGTGGTAAATGTACCTCTGCCATGAGACTAGCTTCTTAGGAAACCAAGGGGGAGGAGCCAGCTCCTAACACAGCATGATTTAAGTTGCAAAGCAGGTTTTTTAGTTCATGTAGACAGAAAAGGTTATAGATACACAGTAAGGACAGATTCAGATAAAAAGAACCTCTAAATGAATCACAGTGTGTTTGAAAATATGTGTAGGCTTGAGAGAGAAGAGAAAGAGTATATATATATATATATGTATATATATAAGTTTATATATATATAATGTTTTAAAAATAATAAAATAAAATTCTTAAAAGGAGAGTAAAGTAATACAATAGCAATAAGCCACATAAAGATGGGAAATACACAGAGAGTTTGGATCCTGTATGTTACTGTGTTGTCTTTGAATTTTTTGGCTGCTAAGAGACATTGGATTATGGAAACTGCTGGATCAAATCAACCTATATATTTTAAAAAATGTTGACTTTAAAATATAAGTCAAAAGATACGTTACTTTGGGGGAGACGCTTTTGTTTCCACAGGAAATGAGAGGCTATGGATTCATTTGGGGTTAAGGAAAATCAGGTTTGAGCAAGGAAGATCCCCTGAAAATCCTGGCCACAAACTTTGATAAAACAAAGCAAAACAAAACAAAAACCTACAAGACACATGATATATATTTTACTTGCTCATCCACATAACAAAAAACATCTTTAACTGATTTATATACAATGCACAATCTATACTTGTACTAATACAGATATGCATGTTACCTTTAAAAGTTTATATATTTTCAAAACAAGGGGACCCGATGGCCCAGATGATCTAGCATCCAGAACAGCTTCCAGGCTGCTGACTGAGAGGATCCATCCAGCCTCACAGACTACTATAGCCAAGACTTAAGAATTATTCTGAGGGGTTGGAGAGATGGCTCAGAGGTTAAGAGCACAGACTGCTCTTCCAGAGGTCCTGAGTTCAATTCCCAGCAACCACATGGTGGCTCACAACCATCTGTAATGAGATCTGGTGTCCTCTTAATACATGCTGTATACATAATAAATAAATAAACCTTTAAAAAAAGAATTATTCTGATTTTGTCAAGGTTCCCTCAAAGATTGCTAGTGCCTCCAATCAATAGGAAGTATCTAGAAAACTAGACCTACATTCACCAAAAATGGGATATGGATATTTATTATCATTTAAGAGGGGTTAGTTTCAAGTTGTTATTGGTAGTGGTCAGGAAAAAAGCTAAACAAAGGAGATTAGATTCAGGAACTTTATTCTAAATGAAAAAGGGGGATATAGAAATGATAGGATAAAAGTGTTGATTATGGAATCTACTTTAATCCAAAAAACAATTATTAATCTTACATTGGTATAGATTTTGGTTTATACAAATTTAAAGTTAATTTTGTTATACTGTATGTATATTTCTTCTCTTGTTTGAGGTATTATGCTTATGCAACTCATTTAAAAATGTAATGTATAATTAATAAATACAAATTAATAGTCATCTATAATAGTCAAACTTTTAGTCATGTTAGGTATATTTTCAAGGTCATACACAGATATATTTACATAGATAGATGGTCTTCAAACACTTCAAAGACCTAGAGAATATGGCATTTAATGTGTTTAATAACTTAAGGCTTTTCATGACAGTGAGACACATCTGCTCCTGGCAGCAATGATATACTGCAGAGAAGATGATGGATATAAAAAAAAAATCCTTATAGAGTTTGCTTTCTTTATGGCATAAGGAAGTCATTGGGGCAAGAAATTGCCCTTGCCTCAATTGCTGACATTATACTATCCAAACTGGACCAGCAAGACACAAAAAAGACAAGTGCCAAACTTTGCCAAGACAAGGTAAGCAAGTCCTTCAGAATTCTTTGCTTCAGAGAAAAGTCTGTCAGATATGCTAGGCCTGTAGGCCAGAGTTGGAACTTTGGGTGACTGTCTAGGCAACAAGATGTCCCTATTGTTAGGTAACATTTCACCCTTCTGTGGTCTTTGATGGAATTGAAGACCAGATAGTTATAGTTTTCCTTGGTTATAATAAAAGGTAAATTAGGTACAAAACTTTGGATTCACAAAGGTAAGATAGATAATAGAGTATTTTCTCTAATTTTGTCAAATGCAAATGGACTGAATATTGTAGCTGTTATTCTAACTTAATAACTGTTCTGAGACACACACACACACACACACACACACACACACACACACACACACACACATATGTCTCGAAAAACCAAAAAGAAACCCCTTCCTTTTGAATTAGACAAAAAGGGGGAAATACTGTGGAATAATCCTTCTGTATACTGTGAATATGTATTGCTCTCATTGGCTAATAAAAAGCTAAGAGGTCATTAGCTGGGCAGGAAGTATAGGTGGGAAAGCCAAACACAGAGGACTCTGGGAGAAGGAAGGGCAAAGTCAAGGGAGATGCCAGCCAGCCTCTGAGGAAGCAGGGCATATAGAAAATGAGGTAACAAGCCATGAGTCACATGTTGAAGCATAGGGAAGAAATATGGGTTAATTTAAGTGTAAGGGTTAGGTAGTAACAAGCCTGAGCTATCAGCTGAGCATTTATAAGTAATATTAAGCCTCTGTATTAGTGATTTGGGAACAGGAGGTCCAGACAGGAAAACTCCTCCTACAGTTGTGTTTCCTGGGGCTGGAGTTACAGGCCATTGTACATTGCCTGACATGAGTTCTGGACACTGAACCTATGTCCCCTGCAAGAACAGTATGTGATCTTAAAACTTTTGAGCTATTGATCCAGGCCCCTAGTGAAACATTTAAGAAATGTTATCTCTTTTTTCTATGTACACACTTTTATATGATGTTGCTATATATTTTAACCCCTCCTTCACCTTTTCCCTGGATGTTGTCCTTAAAGTATCTAACGAGATAAAACAAAATTGTTTATTGAATTATATTTGATCTATTTTTTGGAATTAACACAACACAGTAAAAATGCCTCAAAATATCTGACACAGAGATATATCCAGTAACTATGATATATAAAAGTCAAGTTTTATACAATAGCTCTGAGCTTAACTCACCATTTCAAAAATTGAGAAACAAACATTATTTTCAAAAAGATTTAATTTGTGTATGTATGTTTTTATGTATGTACTTATGAATGTGTGTGTGTGTGTCACAGAAAAACCACTTTGGACAAACACAACTAGGAAACAGAGAAATGCTGATTTTTTTTTATTTTTGGTCTTAACTGTGTTTTGGTGGCCAGACTCAGTGAATGTATGAGGGTTGCAGACAAGTCTGCTAGGTAGTTTTAATCTAAAATAAATACCCAGACCTCCAATGCTGCCATCTGCCAACTGGTCTACTTTCCTAGAACTTTTCCCTCCACATGATCACCATATTAATTTATTGAAACCACAGGGGATTTAGGGTGATGTGGGTCCACTTTCACTTTTCACAATATCATGCTACGAAACCCATTTTACCAGTGCAATGTCCCTGCACGGTAGGCACAAGAACAGAGTGACCTTTGCAGGGTCAGCTGCAACAGATAAGTAACCAGAAATGCTTTTGGAAAGAGTCGTGAAAGGACTGTCTAAACAGTCATAGTTTCTCATCCCTTGTGTTCTTAGCTTTCTAAGCCATCCTTCTTCATAGACTAGTATTGACCTAATCAGACTAGTGAGCAAAAAACTGCTGCAAGTGTTGATGTGGTCAGTCAGTAACTGGTGTTCTTCAGCCCCAGTGGTGCTGTGCGGCAGGGTCACCTGAGGCCCCAGCGAGTGTTTATAAATGCCATGACTCCTCACCCAGGAGGAAGACTTCCTCGGGACATTCTACCTAAAATTCCGTACTTACATTCACTTCCCTCTCTCTCTTTCATTTTTTCCTCCTTACTCGTCTTAGTTATCTGTTGTTGTGTAACGGATTAATTACCCTTTTGGTGTGGCTTAAAAGATCATTAAACATTTATTTTCCCAAATAACCACTACGTGTGTGTGTGTGTGTGTGTGTGTGTGTGTGTGTGTGTGTTTGTGTTTGGAAACAAAGGCTTGCTGTATAGCTCAGGCTGGCCTTGAACTCATGATTTTATCACAGCTTCCCCAAACTGGGATTACAGGCTCTTGAATGCTTGGATTCATGTCTGTGAGTTGGAAATTTAGGGCATGCTTTTTGGCTGTAGTCATAATGTCAGTTGGCTCAAAAACCTGCAAAGCAGAGCAAAACAAGATGTGTTCTTAGGTTGTGGTCATATTGCTAGAGGTGAAACCATGCCATCGTGTTGACTGCTGGAGGGAACTGCTTAAAGAGATGAATGCAAGAAGACAAGAACCACTGAAGGCTAGCTACTGCTGTGTGTACATCTAATTAAGACTAGGTCCTTTGGCTTCTTGAAACTTAGTTTGGCCACATAGCTAAATTTTTGCAGGAAAATGTAGGCAGAAGTGATGTGTTTAAGTTGTACCCATAAAGGGAAAGGTATTGCCCCTCATTGCCTCCCTTTCCGCCTTCTCATTGGCTAGGTTATGTATGCGTTAGATGTAGATAAAGGTGAAGACTCAGAGGAATCAGAGCAGCAGGAATGAAGGAACCCAGGCGCCCTTGCCACTATGGAGACACTATAGTGGTCCCAGCTTGCATATGCTTGGACTGGTACCTAAAAGCAAGCTTCTCGGCCCTGTCACTCACAGCCGTTTTGTGTCTCTATTACTGGAGTTGAGCCATGGTTTAGCCACGATAAGGTACACAGGTGAAAGGACCTAAGGATGAGCGCTAATGGCCAAGCAATACTGAAAGACAAATAACGCTGGTGAGCATCTGTGATCCTAGCACTTGGAAGGCTGAGGCAGAAGGGCTGTGAGTTTCAGGTCAGTCTGGACTACAGAGTAGGCTACTCGGTGCTACACTGTTGCAAAAGTGAGTAAAAAATTGACAAATACAGGGCTTCCTTATAAATAATGGTAAGTTTAGAATCTTCCAGTTTATTCATCTGTTATTGATCATTTTAAAATCTTTTTTTTTATTCTTTGAAATCTTGATCCTGGTATCCCTTAAATACACCTTCCTTCAAACTTTATGTTCTCTTAACATTAAAAAAAATAATCTGCTGAGTCCAATCTATTTGTGGGTGTAGGGTTCTCTTCTGGGCCATGGGTGATCTTTCAATGGAAACCCACCACAAAGTCTCTTCTTCCCTCAGCAGCCAGCAATGACCAATAGCTCCTCAGAGAGAGCTGGGCAATTGGAAGCTCCTCCCTACTCCATACTAGAATTTTTAATTGGCTTGACCTTGTGCAGATCTTATGCAAATATCTACAGTTTCTGTCATGAGTCCTGTGATCACGTCATATCCAGAGGTCAGCATTTCAAAGCCCTCCTCCTCATCCTTCAGGTCTTACATTCTTTCTGTTCTCTTTTCTTGGTTACTGTTCTATTGCTGTAAAGACACACTATGATCAAGGGAACTTATAAAAGAAAACATTTAGTTGGGGGCTTGCTTACAGTTTTGGAGAGTGAGTCCATTATTATCATCATAGCCAAGAGCATGGCAGCAGGAAGGCAGATATGGTGCTAGGGCAGTAGCTGAGAGCTTGCATCTGATCCACAAGCAGCAGGCAGAGAGAGAGAGAGAGAGAGAGAGAGAGAGAGAGAGAGAGAGAGAGACAGACAGACACAGACACAGACACAGACACAGACAGACACAGAAACAGACAGAGAGACAGAGAGACAGAAACAGAGACAGAAAGACTTTTGGCCTGGGCTTTTGAAAATTCAAAGCCCACCCCTAGTGACACATGTCTTCCAACAAGGCCACACCTCCTAATCCTTCCTAAACAGCTCCACCAATTGAGGACCAAGCATTCAAATATGTAAGCCTATGGGGACATTTTCATTCAGACCGCCACACCACTCTTCTGCCATGTTCCCTGAGACTTGAGATGGAGGAGCCTCTCCTACAGCTGAGCACTCAGAGTCACCTAGTCTCAGCACTTTAGACAGTTACCAGTCCCTGTATTAACCACTGCCCTCTGCAGCTATCAATAGACAGGCTTTGAGCAGTTTCTGGTTTTATGTTCTAGTGCAGAATGCCAATATGAGCATTCACACATGCTGTTAATGAATACAGGCACATAGCTATGCTGTACACCTAACAGTGGAATGACTAGATCTGCAAATATTCAGTTATACATATTCCTTCAGGTTCTCCTAAGGGGATATGATAATTTACAAGCCCACCAGCAAATTACAAAAGTTTAGTTGTTTTACAGACTTTTCTGTAATCTTTTTAGCCATATTGTAGATATTTATTCATTTTAGCCATATTGTTGAATAAGTAGTGATACATTATTCTAATTTTTATTTGCATTTGCTTCTTGCCAAATGGAGTTCCTTTTCATATGTTTATTATTCATTTGGGTGTCTTCTTGTGTAAAGGATTTGTTACATATTTTTTAAAATTTATTTTATTTAGTATTTAACCTGGGCAAGTGTTCTTCCTTTGAGCTGTCCCCAAGTCTTTAACTCATTTCAAAATTTTTGTGACAGAGTCTCCCTTCTCCCTTAGTTGCCCAGGTTGGCCTTGAACTTGCTCTCTAACTCAGGCCAGACTTCAACTTGTGATGTGCTGTGGGATGGTCTGTGTGTCAAATCTGTTGCTCTGATTGGTCAATAAATAAAACACTGATTGGCCAGTGGCCAGGCAGGAAGTATAGGTGGGACTAACAGAGAGGAGAATTGAGAGAACAGGAAGGCGGAGGGAGACACTGCCAGCCGCTGCCATGACAAGCAGCATGTGAAGATGCCGGTAAGCCACGAGCCACGTGGCAAGGTATAGATTTATAGAAATGGATTAATTTAAGATATAAGAACAGTTAGCAAGAAGCCTGCCACGGCCATACAGTTTGTAAGCAATATAAGTCTCTGTGTGTTTACTTGGTTGGGTCTGAGTGGCTGTGGGACTGGCGGGTGACAGAGATTTGTCCTGACTGTGGGCCAGGCAGGAAAACTCTAGCTACAGTGATACTCTTATCTCTCAACTTCTGGCATAGCTGGGATTACAGGCCTGTGCTACCATACCTGACTCATTTTAGTTTTTGAGGGTTTAGATTATAACAATGACTACTGTAGTTGGAAGTTTTCCTGTGTCCTGCCTGGTCCACAGCCACTCAGACCCCAATAAACACACAGAGGCTTATATTAATTATGAACTGTATGGCTATTAGCTCAGGCCTACCACTGACTAGCTCTTACACTTAAATTAACCCATAATTCTTATCTATGTTTAGCCACGTGGCTTGGTACCTTTTGTCAGTTCTCCCTTGTCATCTTGCTTTCTCTATGTCTGGTTGGCAACCCCTGACTCAGCCTTTCTCTTCCCAGAATTCTCTTTGTCTGCTTATCCTGCCTATACTTCCTGCCTGGCTACTGGCCAATCAGCATTTTATTTATCAACCAATCAGAGCAGCACATATTCACAGCATACAGAACTACATCCCACAGCAGACTGCATTTACTGAATATACTCTTTGGCAAGTGTTACGAACACTTTGTACTTAGAGATACACAAGATAGTTCAATGGGGCTGTAAGTGTGGCAATTTAATAAGATGGGGTCACATACACCCCAACAAAACTATCATTCATTAAAAACATCCTAAATTGAAAGACATTTAATACTCATAATCTACTGGGCATCACAGTACACTGTAGCATCCCAGTTGTTGCCCTTCTGATCATGTGGCAGACTGCAAACAACTGCTCAGTATTGAAAAACAATAGACTTTCACTCCCTGTGAGAAGAACAGAAGTCATCACTATGCCAGCCTCCACAGTCTGTGTACTGGTGTCTACCGTTTCCTGTGCCAGTATTTAGGAGCATCATATATCCCTTACTTATTTTTCTGAATCCAGTCATCACATTTACATACCACAAGTAATGTAAAACATATTTATTACTTCCATGTAGACAGCAAAGACAGAAGTCTCAGCTCCATCATGAGCTCGTTCCCCCAAAGGAACCTGCCCAGGATAGATGGAGTCTTGATGGCCCATGCCCAATATTGTGCCACAGTTAAGTGGCCCTCAAAGCTGCCTGCTCTAGATGACTTACTTCAGGGGCCATGTGACTCACTGGACAAGCTTTGATGAACACACTGCTTCTAGAAGAGAGAGGAGGAAATTCTGTGTGGTTCTGGGCAGCTCTTCTGTAAATTGAGAAAGGGGGACAGGAAGAAAGGCTAGGCTATCTAGGGAAGTGCTTAACTCCTGTATCCCAGCATCTTCTAAAAACACTTTAGAGAGTTAAAAGTGGGAAAGACAAGAGAACTGGTTCTGGCCACCTAGAGAATTATCCTGTACTGGTGGATAAATCTGGAGTCCCACACTTCCTGCAGACTGCATGTATCCTCAACCTAACCTTGGTATTCTCACTTACATTGCCAGAAATATCCTCCCTGATAACTTAAAGAAGGGGAACATATAGTTGGCAGAATACTAAGTCATGTGCTGAGCTTGTAACCAACCATTCTGGCCTTAGGAAGATATTTTCATAAAATGTTATGTATGTGTATAAGTTCACATATGTGTATGTTCATACACATGTGTGTATGTACACATGGAGCCCAGAGGCTTATGTCAGGTGTATTCCTCAATTGCTTCTCTCCCCCCACTCTCTCTCCCCCCTCTCTCTCTCTGTATGTGTGTGTGTGTGTGTGTATGTGTGTGTGTGTGTGTGTGTGTGTGTGTGTGTGTTTGAGACAGGATCTCTTATTGGCCTGGAGCTCATCCATTAGGCTAGACTGGCTGCCATCAGGGGGTTCTCTTATCTTTGCCTTCCCAATGTTGGGATTATAGGCTGCACTTGGATTTTCACAGGGGTGCTAGGAAATGGGACTCAGGTCTATTTGCAAGTTAGTTACTAGCCATCCTTCACACCCCGTCAGCAACAAAGATATTCTAAGATATTTATGTCCCTCCTTTTGGCTAGTGGAATACGGATATGGGGCCCAAGGACTCCCATGCTGAGGAAGCAAAAGGCTAGGGCCCTTTGGCCAGCCAGAAGGAAATGTCTTCCAGAAAAAGACTTCACACAGTTGACCTCCTGCAGGACAGGGAGCCAAGAGCCTAGACAACGATGTCAGTGATGGACAGGACCACACCCTACAAGGACAGCTTGGTCATACATACTTCTTGACCTCTACTTAAACCACATGTCAGGACACAGAAGGTGTTCTCTATTGCTCGGTAATTTTATTGGGCCATTGAGGAAGGGTGGCTGAGCCCAGCTTGTTAATGTTGTCAGAGCCTAGACCTGACCCTAACAATTCTAGTAACAAGCTTGTGGGGGAATCCCATCCCAAACTACAAGCCTGGAAGCCTTCAAATGTTGTGGGGATTCCTAAGATGATGACTTCTCTATGTAAATCCAAGAGAAGCCTAGGGATTATCCACAGCAATGGAATTCCCGTCGGCTTCCAGAAGTTGTTAGGCTAGAACCATGTCATGAAATATCTACAGTTTCTAATGCCACCCAGCACTGACAATAGAGTCTAAGCTTCACTAAAAAGTATGCCCCTGTGCCAGGCTTTTTTTTTTGCCAAGGTTTTACTATGTAGCCCAGGCTGACCTCAAATTCACCATTCACCTACCTCAGCCCTATACCAGGCATTTCTATATTGGTCAATAAAACTAAAGATTCTACTTAGTTTCTATTCTGAATTTTTAAAATTTAAACACACATTATGGATAAAATTCTGTGATGTTTTAGAAATAGAAAACCAAAGCTTTGGGAACTAAAATTAAAAATCCTTTGGGCACCGGTAGCTCTAAAGTAAGTGTCCACTTATGCTGCATCAAGGTGTCATGCATGAGGCACTTTCCCATCTTTACCTCATTCAGCCCTCACAAGCCCTGCACAGGTGGATGGGCTGGCCAGGTGAGGCGGCTTTGATTTATACTGCCATCCCACCGATGTAGCAACTAGAGTTCAGCTCAGTGGTTGTTGGAGGTCAGGAACGTCTTCACTGATATCACCAAGTCCCAACTCAAGCTCTCCGTATTTGTGTCTCCCACTCTTTTCCATGTGGTTGCTTGTTCTCTGGCATATTTGGACATATTCACAAAGGCTTTGAAGTCCACCATACTGTTGGCTTAGAGTCAGAACATCAGACCTATGGGTAGTTCCCTTAAAAGCGGATTTTTCTTTTTTAAAGGCACAGCTGTTTGGTAAAATCTGAACAGTGTTCAGATAGTTTCTGTTTGAATCACTTATCCCTAGTTTAAAAGAACAAAAAACACTCCCAGGGAATCTCCAGGCCAAGGTAGCTGACAGAGTCTGCAGAAGTTTCTTAAGTTAGGGAAAATTCTTTCAAGCCCCACAGCCAACGGAGATCTTGTGAGAGCTAGCACGCAGCGTGAGAACCTAGAGATGGCAGCTGCTGTCTTTCCCTCAGGTCTGAATTTCCAAAGAAATCAGCCCCCTGCCAGAGGAACATCACTAAAAGTGCATTTCTAGTCCCTCATTTGCCAAGAGATGGTATTCATTATCATTGCAAGTTCAGGGAGCAAGTGTACCGCTTTCCGCTGCTCAGTACGGTCCTTTGTTCTGTACAGCAGAACGTGCTATTTTAAGCCCCACTCCATACATTTGCCATTGGTGAATACTTGACAAGTTGTTCACAAGTCTATCACCATAGATTATTCGATCAAAACCGTAGGGGTGAACAGAAGAGTGATAGGGCTTCTATTTATTAATAGTGTTGACTTTGATAGGTCTAGAAACTTTGCTGTAACTGCTTTGGCTCTGGAAAACAATGCATGGCTGATGGTTGGGAATTTTATACGGAGTGGATACTACTTGAAATTCTAAATTTCATCAAGAGCTATAGTTAGTGGGACTTGTCTTACAAAATGTAAAAAGCCAAACTTTGATGGGAAAGGCCTATATTCACGTTCTGTCTCTGCTACAGATGTGTACACTACCTGGAAAGTCACTTGACTTCGTGGAGTTTCTGTTTCCTCGTACTTAAAATGAGACAGTTAGGTGATGAGCATGGAGACAGAGTACTAATGTTCTGTCTATTTACCACAGCAGCTCTAGTGCCCGAGAGAGCAAGTGGCGTGCACTTAGCCCTCAGGGAACCTTCTTGCAGGAACTTGAGGACATTTGTCATTGTGGCATCTCATTCTATAATGATTGGAGAATGTTTTAAAATATGAAACTGTCGGAGTACAAACATGTACAGTGCACACACACTCTACAAGTGAAGAGGTGGTAAGGAACACATGGCATTGACATAACTCTGTTGTTCAAAGTGGGGAAAACAGCTTTAACATAATTGCTCTCCCGGATTTGCTGCCTTAATTTAAAAACCATTTATTTTCCATGTCTGAGTGTTTTAAAGAATTTTGTCAACCTCTTTTTTATTGTGTGTATGTGGGTGTTTTGCCTGCATGGAACTCTGCGTACCACTCTATGCGGTGCTGCGGAGGATGGAAGACAGCATCTCCTGGGACTGTGGTTAAAGACTCCTGTGTGCTGGGACTCGAACTTGCATCCTCTGGAAAAGCAACTAGTGCTCTTAACTGAGCCATCTCTCAGCCCTGTGTGTGCCCATTGCCTGCATGCCTGGCGCAAAAGAGGGTACCAGATCCCCTGGAACTGGAGCTGGAGTCACCATATGAGTGTTGGGAACTGAGCTCAGGTCTTCTGCAGGATGAGCAAGTGCTCTTAACTGCTGGCCCAGCTCTCGGGCTCTGACGTGTTAATCTAACTTCACAGTTGACGCATAAGATTTTAGGAAGCAAGACTAGCCGGATGGCTCAGTGGTTAAAGGTGCTTGCTGCCTAGCCTGACATGGGTTCAATTCTTTCAGAACTGAAAGATGGTGGAAGGTGAAAAGAGAGAAGAGACTCCCACAAGTTGCCCTCCGTTCTCCACATAAGCTCTGTAGTGTGGTGGTATGTGCACCCACATATAAACAAGCAAAATAAATGAGTATATGTAAAAGCGTTAAGGACACTGTTTGTTTGTTTTCAGAAATGAAGACTTTTCATTAAAGCCTTTCACATCAGCGAAAGGTTCAGAGTTGATACATCTTATAAACTCATACATACCAATGGGAGGTTAATCTGAGGGAACTAACTTAAAAAATGAAACCCCTTGGTTTTCTTGGGAGGGAAAGGCATATGTGGATACGTTACCCATGCAAGCCAAACCGAGGAAGGTTCTTTTTTGGGTTGATCTTGTCTCTTAAAGCTCACTGGGCTGGCTAAAATTGCTCACTTTACTTCTGAATTTCCAGTCATTTTAGAGCATTTTTCTCTACATAATTTTTTGAATTCTCCTTTTCACTCTTTCTCTACCCAACCCCAAGTCCTTTGCTCATATTAAACTCATTGACCCAAAGGGATGAGTAAATGAGTATTTCCCAAGGACAGCGATATCTTAAAAGGAAGCCATTTGCTAAATGAATATCTAATTTCAAGCAATGTAACAGTTTCACTGGATTTTGGGTCAGTCTTCTGTCCCCTAAAATGTATTCCTTCTCCATTATGTGGTATGGTGGTTTTTCAAACACTAAAAGCCATGGAATTCTGGCATGAAAGAAAATTGGGCATCATCTCAGTATGTAGGAGAGAAGGAATTAAAGTACTTGGTTGAAGCAGGGACAGGGACCCCAAGTTTTCCAAAAGCCCCCAAGCCCTGCTTCTTTTCACCAGCCATTTCTGCAGCGGCACACACCCCAGCCGCCAGGGTAGAAGCCAGGCAGACACACACAAACACATAGGTAGACAGTGGGAGAATAAGAGGTATGCAAATAGATAATACATCCTGGAATGTCCTAAAGAAGCTTGTAGACACCTACTGCCATACTGCAGCAGGGAATCACAGCCATGATTTTAAACAGAGAATATGGTCTGATTCTGTCTCATGTTTAGAACTTTAGTGCAGAGAATGTTTGGGTTGTATGATAAGTAGTGTCAAACAAATATATTCTTGAAATCAGTACCACCATTACTAGCTCTTGGTGGGGGTGGGGGGTGGGGTTCCCCTAACTTGCCTTTTCCCTTACTCAAATGTTAAATCCCGTGCACCTGACAAAAATAGTGATCTTCTCTTTGAAGCAAGAGCTCCTGTGGCATTCCCCTAAGCACACATGACTTGGAAAAGTACAGCCTGCAGGTAGACCATGGTGGCCCTCTTCTAAAGTATCATGGCAGCTGTGACATTGCTGGAGCTTTCAGATAGGTGAGAACATGGCAGCCTCTGGACCATGGGCATTTGGGGCTGGGTAACTCTTTGTTGTGGGGACTGTTCTCTGGACAGTGTTTTAGATTTAGCAGTTTTCTTGGCCTCTCCCTGCTAGATGCCAGGCATCCCTCTTCCTCCAGGCTTCACAGAAAAAAAAGTGTCTCGAGGCTTTGCCTAATGTCTGTGGGAGGCAAAATCAACTCTGACAACCATTGATATGAATTATCTCCATAGTCCTCACAATACAAGGTCGAGATTGTGACTTCATGTCACATTGTGCAGATCAGCAAACTGGAACCATGAGGAAGGCAGAGACTTAGCTCTGTCACAGGGCCAGCTTGTGTCCTTGCTGATCTCAAAGTGGTGCAAAGGCTGGCCCCTGATCTCTCTGTTGACCCTGGTGCTCAGTTCTCCCTGCTGTCTACCTGTTCTAACACACCCACCCCATGGTTCTAATGCTCTCTGAGCTCTGAGACTCTCTGGCCCACTTAACCGAGCTCCGATGCCTTTTTGCGGGTGCAGAGGAATCCGGACCCCTGTGGCCACTACCTTCTCCCTTCCTACTTTATCACCTGCACTTAACTACTTTTCAATTGTATTCTTTCATTAGCTATCAAACATGCATTTGTCTTCCTGCTCCCAGCACGGCAGGTAGTCCAGCTTCTGGGTGGCCAGTTGCCAAAGCAGAGGGGCTCTGCCACAGGAAATCACCTGGACAGGTACACACCGCATAAGAATTTTACAGCAGAAACCCCTGTCATAATGTCTCCCCCACCCCTGGTGACCTCCCATGCCTTTTTGTGGCTTAGTCTCAAATGGCCCATTTTCTGAATTAGAGGGCTAGTTCCTAGCTCTCCGGTCTATGGACCTTACACATCTTCCTATCATTTCAATTGTCCAGTGACAGCGTTAGTGTTTGTTCGCCCTCTTCCCAGAATACAGGAAGAGCGTCACACATCTTTGTGTGGCCAGCACTGTGGCTGGGGATGAAGCCAGCCACACAATCACATCAGAATTATCTGGAGCATTAAACAAACAAATGATGCCAGAACATATCCCAAGACCTACAAAATTAGTCTTACAAATGTTAAAAAAAAAAAAAAAAAGCATTCAACATAGTTGGATCGCTGGAAGCTGTGCTTAGGGCAGGCATTTAATCCATAATTTCTTGGATGTTTAGTCAATTACTTAGCAAGGCTAACAGGCATCAGCTCTCCTTAGTCTTCAACTTGCCTCTCCAACTCTGTTGGAGAAAGTGTTTACTTTCTTCTGATTTCACTTTCCTTTCCCCCTAACAGCCAAGCAGCAGTCACCACTAATAAATGGCAATTTAATAACAATATTTTTTTTATCTCATTGGTTTTAGTTATTGTCCTAACCCATGGGGACTCAAGGTAATATGTTCCCAGTCTCCAGCCTCCAACAGTGACCTCAGATTAGGGACCCCTGTTTAAGCAGTTCCAAAAGTATTTTCAGGACTCTGGTCATTCTGCAACAGCTCAGAAGCTGCCCATGGCTTATCTTAATGACCCTTGGTGCTCTCCACAGTGGTGCTGAGGCTTTAAGCCCACTCACCTGTCGCTGGCTGACCCAGCTCAGTTCATCACCCCTGCTGCAGGCAGGCTCATCCCAGGCTGTTAACCTGTCATAAAGTCAGAGGGCCCCTGGGTAGAGAAGGAATGAGGAAGTTCTCTGCTGGACCTGAGGGTGGTTAGAGAGAAATCGAAACTTAGCTGTTAAAACCGCTGTGCTTGCTCTTCAGAACCCTCTCCTCGAGCCTCCTGGGAGCCCTCACCAGGATCCTTCCCTCAGAGGCTGAGGCACGGACCCAGCAGGAGGGCTGTGGACCATGTACACCCGCAGTAGGGTGGTGGGCCCAGGCTTGGGCACTTCCTCCATCTCTCGGGACCATGCTGGGGATGGGCAGCGCAAGGAGCTGCACCAGCAGCAAAGTCGGAGACAGAGTTTGGAGATGCCGGCTCCCAAGGACCCTATGATGGAGAGGCAGGGGCGCGCTGACCAGGGGAGGTAAGTATTCAGCAAGCTGCCTCGGATGCAGGAAGTCTTGGTCCCAGACATAATCAGGCACCAGGCACCTTCCAGGTCTTTGGAGGTTGAAACCATAGAGGCCCAATAACAGAGATTTTGAAAGAATTAAGTGTCATTTAACTCAATAAAATTACCTGTGCATTACTTTATTATGCCTTGAATCTGCCAATTGGCAGATCTTTAGAGCATATTCTGGCGCCCACTCCACTGATTCTTGTGACTGGCTCCCGGATTAAAAGATGGGTGTGTTCTGGGCTTCTTATTCATTATGAAAGTAAGTTTTCCTTTATTGGTGAGGGGAGGGAGGGAAAGAGGGAGGGAGGAAGGGAGAGAGGGAGAGAGGGAGAGAGGGAGAGAGAGAGAGAGAGAGAGAGAGAGAAAGGGAGCATCACACCATAGTAAAGGCAAGAAGGAATATGATACAGAGGGTCCAGATAGCCTCAGAAGCAAGTTTACATCACTGCCAGACTCCAGATAGACTAGCCTCTTGGGACCAGTGGAATACAGCTGGGAGTGAGGACCTCAGCCTCTCAAGGCTGAAGGCATTCTAAGCAGGAATAGAGAGGAGGCGTGTGTTTTTGATCTGTGGTTTAAGGACTACCGGTGGCATCCTGAAAGCATGTCAGCGACCCTCTCTTTGCAGCAGGTGGAATGGGTTTTTTCTTTCTTTCTTTTTTCTTTTTCCACTCAGCACCGTGGTTTGAAGTGCTGCCTCTGTGAATTAGAACTGTCCAAACTGTTTTATTTTTAGTTTTCCCCCTTTGCAACGACTTCTTTGTTGCAGGAAAGACAAATGCTGGTTGCTAAGAAACAGTTATATAACCTTATGACCAACAAGCAGTAGAATTTTTCTCATCCCCCCCAGCTTCTGAAGGAACCAAGGTTATAATACTATTCAGGGTAGAGTTACCCTCAGCCGGGGCAGACGGTCTGGGAATCAATTAGAGACGGTGGACTTTCTCTCAGAGTACCTGGCATCTTGCCGCAATAGAAGTTCATTGACCCCAAGTCACATATCTATAAGCTGGTCTCAATGCTTATGAGTGGTTAATGATAAAAATCCATTTCCAAGCCTTTTATTAGAAAGCAGCTGTTTAGATATAACCACTTCTTTGTATGCTCCTATCATCTCACAAGCACTAATCAATTACGTCTTTCCGTTTTCTGATTTGATGGTGAATACTCCAGCATCTTGCTATACCAAATCGCTTAGAAAGGGGCAGTTTTCTGTTAGATCATTAGAGGAAATTCCTGAAAGAACTCAATTACTTCTCACAGACTAAATGTGCATCGCTGGTAGTCAGCAGAGTATTAGAGAATGCATTCCACTTTAAGCGGTTAACATCTCAGGTCTTGTTTGGAACACTCTGGTTCATCTTGTATCTTCATCATTCACTATGTCCACTTTCTCACTTGTTTCCTTAATGGAATCAGTAAGCCAAGGGGAATGGTTGAGTGATAAATGGCATCTCTGTAAAAACAACAACAAAGAATTAGGAAGGTCTTACTTAGTTTGGAGAGAGAGGGTGTGTGTGTGTGTGTGTGTGTGTGTGTGTGTGTGTGTGTGTGTGTGATGGAAAATAAGAAAGGAGGATGCTAAGTGCCATAATAGTTTATTTGTATGGTAAAGGTAAATTTAACTTCATTTGTGTTCAACCTTCGGAAAATTCGTCTGGAAAACAAGTCCAGTGTGGGGATTACAAGTATCGGCTTTGATGCCTAGTAGATGGGTTCAACTTCTGATTCTATGGTTGCTTACTCTCTGAATAACATGCTTAGCTACTGCATGTCTCAGTTTTTTCATTAATAAAAGTGAAGTAATAGCAGCCTTTAAGCCAGTATTCAGTCGATGTTGGAAGCTGATGACCATGGCTTCATTTAACAAGCATTTATTGATGACGATGCTATCACCCTTAGATTGTTTATGACTTGAAAAACCATATTCATTTAAATTCCTTCTTACTAAGTAAACAAAACACACTAGTGTGCTGGTAGTTTTGTGCCAACTTGACACAAGCTAGAGTTCGTTTAGAAGAGGGAACCTCAGTTGAGAAGGGGAGAGGCTATTGGTGATGGTGCTGCCCA
>CABHPH010155583.1:4644-27947 GCA_902168325.1 Peromyscus nudipes
GTGTGTGTGTGTGTGTGTGTGTGTGTGTGTGTGTGTGTGTGTGTGTTGCATACATATTGGATTCTTATGTGCAGAAAACTGAACTAAGGTTTTAAATAATAATAATAATAGCAACTGCCATGTGTTAGAAAATGGACTCTGAGAGAGATAGGTATGTATTAGGAATTGTCCTGAGGATCAGCATAAGCAGAAGTGGAAAGAAAAGGGAGCAACCCTGTGCAGAGAGCCTCCCTGTAAGAAGTGGTGCTAAGGTGCTTTTTAAAGTTGTCTTCAACAAAGATAAGAGATCGGCCCTGTATCACCTCACCTACAGGGTACAGTAAGGGACAGTATCAGAGGATAAGACATCTATCTTCAGACAAACAATCTTTGCAAAGGGATGATAGCCCATTCATACAAAAAAAAAGTTTCACTGGAGTTGACCTACACAGGCTATAATGCTCATTCTAGAAGCCATAGGTTGTCAAAAAGTCCAGTGCCAGGTGTTGAATATCTCCCCTGAAGTTGTCAGTCAGGAATGACTAAAGAACTCTCAAAGCAATACAGACGATCACCAATGCTCTTAGTTGCCAACTGTAACTTGATGGTAAGCCTCTATTGCTGAAGACATCACACACTTCTGTTATAGGACATATAGAGATCAAGTTAGTACCACCCATGATGCTTCCTCTCTGCTGGCTAGCTTTCATAGTATCTGAAAGTGAGTCCTATGCATGCTACAGAGGGGACATCATCAACTGTCTTACCAAGCTATGAGCATTGTGAAGTGTAATGACTGGCATGGCAAAGATATGCCCATTGGTACAACAGTGGCATGCATATTATGGAGGTAACCATTGCTATTTTATCGAATTTAAGGCCCTCTTCACAGAGGAAACATATATACCTGATACTGTACATTTGACCAAGAACCTATGGTTGGAAAGCTCACTGGCCCTAGGGTGAACTTTCCACTATTAGTCTGCTAAACGTACAGAGTGTCAAAGTGCCCTCTAAATTTATGTACCATAGGTTAATGGATCTCTCAGACCTCACCAGAGAAGTTTCTTTGTGTGGTGGACAGTGATTACCTCAGAAACTCACAACTGATCAAAGTTCAGGGGAAGTGGTCAGCTACAAATTTATATCAACATCTTGTCTGCTGAGAGTAAGGTTAAGAGGCGGAAGAGTGGGCAGACAGGTTGTAATAGCCAGAGTATTTGAGGACCAGAAAAAAATAACTGTATTTTCTGGACATGACAGTCTTCATGAACTCAACAGCAAGTGTAGGTGCCTGCACAAGATTCTAGCAGGAGACAGAGAGGCTCGAAAGCTCCTACCCCTGAGGAGCTATTGACAATGGATCGCTTCTAGGAGAGGGAGAATCAGTTTTAAAGTTTTGGTCCCAAGTAGGTTGACCACACTTCAGTGGATAGCTTTAAACCCATCAGTATATTAGGATCATAAATCAAAAAAACAAAAAGGATATTAATTTGAGAAGGGGGAATGAGGTGAAGTTAGGTGAGAAGTGTGGGATGAAAAGCATTAAAATACATTGTATGACATTCTCAAAGAATTAATGAAAAATTTTGAAAAGAAATCATTATTAAAATTTGTGAGGTAGATAGAGAAATTTTCTGCTGCTGAGCAAACTGCTTAGTTTTCTCTTGTCATGCCCTTTTGCTGAGGATGTATCTCTTCAGCACTCTAGTTTTAGGCTTGAGTTACTCCCTCTTCACAAGGACACCATGCCTGCCATTTGTTTTTCCCATGATCTCAGCCAGAGGCTGATGCTGAAACAAAGCCTGCTCCTCCAGACTTGCTCTCCACTCTCCAGGACACTTGTAATTCCAGTATTCAGCACTGAGGCATCTCTGAGTTTTCTGAAGCCTTGAGATCCACTGTTATATTTTGTCACCATTTCTATATTATTTTTAGAACATTTGTCTATTAATTTAAAATCTCATGTCTCCAAGACAATGTCCCCTTGTTTGAGTCACATATTCACAGGGCACCAACTCAATAAAGTGGAAATGACAGTACACTTCTGATTGTAACATCTTCATTGAAGAACATACCATAAAACTCACCTTTCAAAGCATACAATTTAATAGGTTTAGCACTTTCACATCATTGTGCAACTGGCTTACAGTCAATTTCAATGTAGTTTTTATCAGCAAGCACACTACATGAAGATATAGCCTTTCTTTCCCATTTTCTTCTAACTTCCTACCTTCAACCTGGGGTAACTGCTAACTACGGTCTACAGTTCTGCCAACTTTGGACATTCCCATAAATGAAACCAGGCAGGGCTGGAGAGATAGTTTAGAAGGTAGAATAATCATCATGCGAGCACCAGGATCTGAGTTTGATCCCTAGGATTCACAGTTATTAAAAAGTCAAAAGTGATGGTGAGTGCCCCACCAGCAGTCACAGCACCAGGGAGGCAGGGACAGGCAAATCCCTGAGGCTTGCTGGCCATCCAGTCCAGCCAAATTTGGAAAGCTCCAGGTTAAAAGGAGATATCCTGTATCAAAAAACGAACCCACAGCACCAGTTTCTAGCATCCTGAAATACAACCAGCATTTTCCCTCCAGCCTTAGGTGCATCTGCACACAGGGACAAGGTGGGGGTGTGTGCAGGGAGGGAGAGGGGGAGAAGGAAGGAAGAAGGAGAGAGAGAGAGAGAGAGAGAGAGAGGAGAGACAAATAAATGAAATGAAATCACAATACCTGGCGTTTGGTGTCTACCTTCTCTCACTTACTTTCAATCTTCTGTGCTTTGTTTCTTCCTATTATCAAACAAGCTTCCACTGAGCCAACATAACCCATTTTGTTTGGCTGTGTTGATGGACAATTTGATCCTTTCTACTTGTGGAGGATTGTGAGTAAAGCTGCTGTACATGTTTGTATGTAAGGTTTTATGTAAACGTGCCTTTTTTTCTCTTAGGGGTATGCATAGGAAGGAAATTTGCAGGCCATATGATTTGATGACTTTGTATCTAACTTCTTTGTGGGGGATCTACCCCCACCTTTTCCCCCAGGGTACTCTTCAGGAGTGAGGGATAAGAGGTTTAGATAGAAATATAGAGGGGAGAGAGAGACAGAAACAGGATAGCCTCGAGAGGGCCTGGATCCTAATCCACTGGCCTCTTCTGTCTCCTTTAAAGGGCTTTTTAAAGGAATGCCAAGGGGTAGAGCAAAAGGCCTCCCCACTAGCACAGCCAAGCACAGATCCTTCCAAACACCTGGTAACCATGCACATGGTCAGTCCATCCCCTTATAAAGCCCTGCTGGGTAAAGCAAGCTCAGATCTCACTAGGAAACCTCTGTGGGCTCCCACACTTCTTGAGGAATAGTCAAACTGTTTTCCAAAATGATTCGATAATTTTGCTTTCCTATCTACGAGGTATGAAGATTCACTAGCTTTTTTATGCAGTGTATGATGAATCCTGCAGAACCTCGAGTTTGGGCTATGGCCTACTGCTGGATCCTTCTTCCTAGATCTTCTACCCACTCCTTAAATATGAATCAAAAAACATCATCTCTCCATTTCTACAAGTGTGCTTCTTGTGCACTTACTCTCTTGTTCAGTGTAGAAACTGGGGAATCATTCTAGATGGACAGGCCTTTCTCATGCTCCCACTCTAGGAACATGCAAAGAACCTTGGACAGTAGAATCTGTGCTCAGCTAAGACTGAAATTATGTCTGATGTTGTCTTAATCATTGTATGGACCAGAAACCATTTATTTGACTGGCATGCCAAACATAAGTGATACCATTCATTGCACCTATGTTAAAAGGGTGGTTCCAATTTACTATTCAAACTCAGTTTAATATTAACAGGCAAGTGTTAATACAATAAATGTTAAATAACGCAACCTGTAGAGGTGACCACTCTATGAGCATCCTTAAGTCACTTCCAAAAACTTTCAGCACCAAGACTTAATCAAGAAATCCTCTGATATTTGGGTCTACAGAAGAATGTCAACAACACAGAAACAACTGTCTCCCCCACACTGCATACACACACACACACACACACACACACACACACACACACACACATATACATGCATCTTTAATTTATCACTGTCTAATGATTGCCTTCAAGCACTGCTCTTAGCTATGAACTAATGGCATTGTGTCAGTCAGAAGTCATATCTTCACAAAACGACTTCGTTGCCTCCAGAATTTTTCTTCTCACAAAAGTCATCTTTGTGATTGTGTGCATATTCAACAGGTGACATTTGGAATTTGACGAGCACCTTCAGCAAGAGAAAATGTCCTGCACAGTCCATGGCTTTGTTCCTTTCCTGCTACAAGAATACAAATCACATTTTGACTTGCAGTCATGACAGGAAGTGCATAGGGGTTCAAGCTTCAGCTAAGATCACTGACTTGGAACCATAAGCTGCTGAGTTGGGTGATTTGGTGAAAAGAACACCAGCCAGCAGAAATATAATGCAAGTGACAGGTATAATGTAAAATATCTAATAGCTACATGTGGAAAGAAAAAAGAAATTGGGGCCATTGAGGTTGATAATGTGTTTTATATGGTATTTCCAAAATATTTTCCTTTCAACCTATTATGAACAGAAATTACTGAGCTGTCTTTTATGTGAAGTCTATGACATCCTATAAAATATTTTCAAAATATTTTCCTTTCAGCCTACAATACACAAAAATCATTGAACTATCTTTCATATGAGGTCAATGACATCCTGTGTTTAACATAGCTTATTTATACCTGCAAATACGTCTGGATTTGAACTACATTTCAAGTGCTCAATAGTTACCTGAAACAAGTAGCTACTATATTGAACATTTTGACACACTTCAAAGTAATAGCAACCAAAACCACTCTCACAAGAAAGATTGATGGTGTATTTAATTTGCCAGTTTCTTGTTACAAAAAGCTAGCCAGATATAAGTCATTCAGTTACCAACTTAAATAACAAACTTTAAAAAAAGAGTTTAGTTTATTTTCAGTTTGGCATTAATAATATAACTTAATTTTCCACAACAGACAAAATGTTTGACTAATAAAACAACCATCAAATTGCTGATTTCATCCCTTTCTTCCCTCCTAAACAAGCAAACAGCAACCCATAAGACCTCTCCCCATTGTCTTACAATGAGTGGTTATGTATCTCCCAGATACCCAGATAGAGAGAGCCATGTCAGTATCTTGACTGATGGCCACAAAGAGCAGTGGGGAAGAGTGGCATGTGATGCCCAAGGGCAGAGATGGAGAAGCCGCACTAGGACATAACACAGACATCGCCATCAGGATGATTGGATTCTGTGTAGTTAGTACACATTACTTCTCATCCTTTTCCTCTCTGACAGGAGCATTGCTCCTAAAATATACCTCTAGGCAACACTATGAGGGAAAAGTACTTGTTGACTTCATGCTTCACAGCATTGAGGTTGATGGAGCTATAATTTTACCTAAAGTGCAGTGAACACAATTGTTCTTTTTCATACATAAATATTTAATCCCTATTAGAAACATACTGTTCCATAAGCCAGTTCCTTACCTTTCATGGGTTCCACAGGTGAATAACCAATTGCTCAAAGCCAAGAAAAAACTTTGTCCATTAGCTCAGATTTAAGTGATATTATCAACAAAAAGTCAAGGAAATAACAGGAAACTTAGGAATGGATATTTCTGGACATTGAGATTAAGCATAAATTTTGAGTGTGGTAAAGTATTCATGTTAATGGGTAGTTTAAGTGATTTGAGTTGAGCAACTAATGTGTCTTTACTCATCTCTCTAATTGTACAATAAAAATAAGAATAAAATGTAAAAGGACAAATAAATGAATTGCAAAACTTGTGGTAAGAACCTGATTGCACTCAAGGTGAGTTCCAATGAAGATGCATGCACCATGCTGATTCTGTTTTGAATACATGTGGCCTACTGGCCTTTGACCTCTGCCAGTTTCTTCAGGTGGCACTACACCTGTTTGTTGCCTATCCTGATGAAAAGAGGGGTCTTTGAATGTTAAAATGTGATCAAAATGCACTGGTGCTTTCTGGAACAGGAGAGTACAATGTATTTCAGATTAAGGAAACTAGGCAATTTTAATTCTATCTGCCCTGGAATTTTTTTTTTTTTTTTTTTTGCCTTAGCACATGAGATGAGAACAACAATCAACTGGGATATAGAAAATGTCTTGATGAATCTGAGCTCAGAATCAAGACACTTCACCTGACAAAGGGTTCAATTCTTGTTTGAACTGCAACTTAAAGGAAACAGATTTGAAGTTAGGATTGTTTTGGAAACAACAGCAGCAAACATTTCTGAAACCACACACACTCAGCTTCTGCTGTGAGTCTAAGTCTTGCATTTCACAAATTCCATTCTTGCAAACTCTGTGACATAAGCACTCATTTTTGTTCCTCACTGACCTAAAACCTCAAGGCCTATAGGCTGAAGATGGATACCCCAACTTTGCAGAGGAACTTTGGGTGACTGTTCAGGCAGCCAGCTGTCTCTGTCATTCTAAATTTTTGGAAGTTGCTTACAATGCACTTCCTGTTTACTTAGGTAATATTATATCCTTCTGGGGTCTATGATGTACTTGAAGACTAAATAGTTATAATTGTAATTTTCCTTGGTTGTGATAAAAGATAAATTAGATATGAAACCTTAGACTCACAAATATAGGATGGATAGAATAATTTCTTTAATTTTGACAAATACAAATAGGCTAAATAATTGTAATTCCTGCTTGATAACTGTTCTATTATATACAATTTTACTATGTTAAAGTTAAAACCTTCCTTTTTGATTAGACAGAAAAGGGGAAGTGCTATGGGATGTCTTTCTGCATGCTGTGAATATGTGTTGCTCTGATTAGTTGATAAATAAAGCTGCATTGGCCTATGGCAAGGCAGCTTAGAGACAGGTGGGAAATCCAAGCAGATATATGGAGAGAAGAACGGAGAGGAGAGGGTGATGCCAGCCACCACCAAAGGAGCAGCAAGATGCCAGTAGACCAGTAATGCCACGACCTCGTGGCAACCTATAGATTAATAGAAATGGGTTAACTTATAAGAGCTAGCTAGCAAGAAGCCTGCCATAGGCCATACAATTGGTAATTAATGAAAGCCTCTGAATGATTATTTTATAAGTGGCCATGGGACTGTGGGGCCAGGCAGGGACCAGAGAAACCTTCTGTCTACACTAAATCATTTGGTTTGAGGTCATCTACTTTAATTTGGAGATAGAATTCAAATTCTAACTCTAGAAATCAAAGACTGACCTTTAATGCTGTGCAATATGTGGTCATCCAGCCCCAGGGTAAAGGAAATTGTGTTTCTATCAAGCCTTCAAGTTGAAAAGTTGTACTGCATCTAAAGATATTTTCCTCAGGGCTGACGAGATGGCTCAGGGGGTGAAGTGCTCCCCTCATAGGCCTCAGCACGTGAGTTCCAACCCCACAGTTCACTTAAAAGCCAAACAATCCCATGCACATAGTATGCAGATTTAAATGTAGGTACAACACTAACACACATGTAACAAAAATAAGTAAATCTTCTTTAAAAAGCCATATAGGGCAGAGTCCATCTGTAACCCCAGCATTTAGGGTAGAGATGGTGAATCTTGGCTGCTCACCAGCCAGCCATTTAGGCTAATTATTGAGTTCAGAGTTCAGTGAAAGTCTCTGTCTCATAAGATAGAGAGCAATAAAGCAAGACCCCGATGTTGACCTCTGGGGTCCACATGTACACACAGAGGCAAGCACAGCCGTATGTATACATACACCACACAGACACATTAATGAAATTTCTTCCTCAATGTGTTCCAAATTTCTACTAATAGTGCCCTTCCTGATAATATCTAGTGTCTGTGGAGTGCCTAGTTTGTGCAAATAGTATCCATCAGACACAAAAGCTTCCACAGTAGCAGAAAATATTTAGCAGATTTGACAGTAATTTCTTTTAAACCTCTTAACCCTGAAGCCTCAAATCTGGAGGAAAAAGAGGACCAACAGATTTCATGGAGAAGGAGAAAGGATATGGCATCAAATGAGGATGTTAGGAAATAAAGATAAATAACAAATAAAGCAGATGAGTGAAAGAGTCAGCTATGGGCTAGGAAGGCAGCTCGGTCAGTGAAGTACTTACATTCACAGTGCAAGAGTGAGACCTTGATTTTGATAACCAGAACCTGCATAAAAAGCCAGTACAGTTGCACACGGTTGCGTCACTGTTGTCCCAGTGGAGACAGGTTGATACCTGGAGCTAAATGGTCAGCCAAACTAACCTAAGTGATGAGTGCCAAATCAGTGAGAAAGCTTATATCAGACAAATAGATGGCTCTTGAGGAAGAATGCCCAAGATTGACCTGTAGCCTCCATTTTTGTATGTACACAAATAGGTGTACCTGCACACACATACACAACTACACATAAATGAACATATACATACACAGAAATATTAATGTGCATCACTCAAGAGGCAGAGACAGTCAGATCTCAATGAGCTTGAGGCCATCCTGGTCTACAGAACGAGTTCCAGGACATCCAATATTGCACAGATAAACCCTGTCTCAAAAAAAAAAAAAAAGAAGAATATTATTATGGCCCTGTTATTTATATACTTAGCCCAAAACTAGCTGTCAATGTCTAACAATAGTTAAACATAGAATTGGGCCAGCCAGATGCCTCAGTGAATAAAGGCACCTGCCACCAAGCCTGAATTCCATCCTTGGGAACCTACATGCCAGAAAGTGAGAACCAGCTCCTACAAGTTGTCTTCTAACCTCTATAGAATGCAAGTGGCCACACATATACAAACATATACATACACATATACACACATCAACCATATAAATAAATAAAATAGATACATTTTTAAAACTTAGACTCAAAGAAGATTGAATAAGTAAACATAAAAATAATAGTAACTGCTCATGTGGGAGCCCTGTTTCTGTGTCTCTCCGTCTCCTATTCATCAGATCTTACTGTAATCATAATTGTAATTATAATAGCAAACATAGCTCATATGCATGCTGGTCTGGTTTGGTTCTAAATAAATGTTTTGCTTAGGCTGTTGCTGCATGCAAAAGGTAGTGTGACTGTTCTCATTTTAAAGATGAGAAAACAGAACCACAGGGTTTCATCATGCCCTTTATTCCCTAGTGCATGTTGGGTGAGTTTCTTCAGATAAAACTTGGTAAACTCTTGAGTAATAAGCACTAATACTAAAAACTTGAAGGGGCCTTGGAAATCTCCCATCCCTTTTGACAGTCCTCTTAAAAGCTGAAGTTGTTAATCTGCTCTTCTGGTTAGAACAATTTTTGTTTTTATTTTTTAAGACAGGGTTTCTCTGTGTAGTTTTGGTGCCTGTCCTGGATCTCACTCTGTAGACCAGGCTGGCCTTGAACTCACAGAGATCCACCTGGCTCTGCCTCCTGAGTGCTGGGATTAAAGACATACACCACCACCCGCCCAGCAGAACAGTTTTTCAGTAAGGAATTCTTGCCTTGTGTCAGGGAGCTTTGTAGTCTAGGAGAAAAATGGAGAAATTCTCACATAGTTTGTATTGAAGTTTGTATTGAATTCTTTTTCTTCATCCTCCAAATTCTATCAATGGTCACAATATGTTTTAGAAAATGAGATGTGAAAGGGATGGGGATTGGCAATCCTGACAGAGGGCTTGCCTAACACCTGCAAAGCCTTGAGGTTCAATACCCAGCCCTGCGCCCCACCCCCCCACCGCAAATAAAGAAAGGCTAAGGAGCTAACCACAACTAAACTAAATACCCACCGCTGGTTCACGTGGATGGTCACAAGGGTAGATGACACTTGTCTCTGAGGGGTGGGAGTAATCCTGAGATTCTTCTAAAACAAGAGCCATCCCCCTGAAGAGTAAAAAGTCTCCCATTTTAAATTGAGTTTATGCCGAAGTTAGTTCCAATTTTCTAAAAAGATGGCGCCATTATAGTGTGGAACTACTTTTTATTGCCCAGCGTGCTGGGTCACGACTTCGATGGTGCTTAGTCTTTTTGTATCGTGTCTCATTGAAAAACTCCTACAGTCTCAGAAAGATCTAATAAAAATATACATAGACACACACAACCTTTTCATCCAACATCAGAAATGTTATAACCCTGAGGCATACCATACCCGTCATGTTCTTTGCAAAAGATTAGGACAATCAGGTTCAAGCCAAGGGCTGAGATGTGCTACATGTTGGGAGAAGGATGACAAATCCACATTCGTGGTCTAAGAGGCACTCCATGCTCTTTGTGGGATGTTTGGTTACACCACACAAAGCGTTTATTTTTACCAGCCTTCCAGAGCAGCTGAGAATTATCTTTCAAGACTCTTACCACTGCCTCCTTTTTATTTTGCAATGATAAGTCTCTGGGGGACCAGTCTGTCTCTTGGGAATACAGAGAGAATGAGCCGACCCTTGTTCACATGTAATATAAGGGGAAGGGATGTTGCCAATAAAGATCAGGCAATTAGAACTTCTGAGCCCTGGGAAGAACACCCAGGGACAGACAGGCTTGGAAAAGGGAAGAAGTGCTCCATAGTCAAATTCTCAACACCGGATCTGCTTCCTGAATTGATTTCCCCGGTGGGGGACATTCTGGCACTTTCTTCTCCCCAGCTATGGTATAACTAAGTAGATAAAGCTGAAAGCTGAAACATAAGGGAAGGAGGAGAATGCTTCATGGAACAAAAGCAGCCTCCCTCTTTGCTGTGGAGGGAGGCCGGTAGAACAAGCAGCAGCAGATTAAATGGAAAGCTGAGGCAGGTAGACAATCATATTAAACCATTAAAAAATAAAGATAGAGGAATGTCACAACGCCAATTATTTGCAGCAAAAGCACAACATTACCGGGGACCTTTCAACAATGAGATGAGCGAGATCAGCTTTAGATGTACGAAAAGGACTCTTTTGTTCTCAGCATATATTTTAAATTAAATGCTATTGTATAATTAATAGACTTTAACTTTATGCATGAAAGGAAAGCATAAGGTCATATAACTATTTTAATCCCCAAAGCCACTCTGGAATCTCAAAAACAAGACAGCCTATGTGTTCCAAAGTATGGGAAATAAGTCAGCCAGGTTTACATTTATCTTGGTTCTTAAAATTCAGGTTCTTGGGGGTGGGGGAGAGCACTGAAACACCTGTAAAGGGGGTCATTTCAGACTCAGTTAGAAACCTGGTGCAAGGGAAAACACCAGTGATCTACAAGGATGACCCTAGCTAAGACTCCTAGCAATAGTGCATACATAGCC
This sequence comes from Peromyscus nudipes, assembly GCA_902168325.1. Lineage (NCBI taxonomy): Eukaryota > Metazoa > Chordata > Mammalia > Rodentia > Cricetidae > Peromyscus > Peromyscus nudipes. The sequence continues at coordinate 15,895 of CABHPH010155583.1, forward strand.
TGAGCTGGCCATCTCCTATGGCCAGCCAAGACTACTGTGGAGGGATTGAGACACCAACTCAGCCACATAACCTTTGACCTATAGTCTGCTAGCCTATGGGATATGCTGGGGTAAGGGTTGTACAAAGATTGTGGGAGTGGCCAACCAATGATTGATCCAGCCTGAGACTCATGCAACAAGAGCCCACCCCTGACACCTCCTGGAGTGCCTGGACCCAGAGGCTGGATGGCCCAGAGACCTAGGATAGAACCAAACATGACCAGAGGAAAAAATGGCAACGTAATGATGCCTAATGATGTTCAGATATACTCATAGATGGGTGCCTTGTCCAACTGTCATCAGAGAGGCTTCATCCAGCAACTGGTAAAAACAGATGCAGAGATCCACAGCCAAACATTAGGTCAAGCTTGGGGAATCCTGATATGAAGAGAGGGAGGAAAGGTTGTAACAGCCAGAGGAGTCAAGAACACCACAGGAAAACCCACAGAATCAACTAACCTGGGCTCACAGAAGCTCACAGAGACTGAATGACAACCAGGGAGCCCGTGTGGGACTGACCTAGGCCCTCTGCGTATATGGACAGTTGTGTAGCTTGGCCTTGGTGTGAGACTCCTAACAGTGGGAGCAGGGGCTGTCTCCGACTCTTCTGCTGGCTTTTGGGACCCTATTCCTCATATGGGTTGTCTTGCCCAGAGTTAATGCAAGGCGAGGTGCTTAGTTTTACTGCAGCTTGATATGCCATGTTTTGTTGATACCCATGGGAGGCCTGCCCTTTTCTGAATAGAAATGGAGGAGGAAAGGATGGGGGGCAGGTGGGCGCTGGGGAGAGGGACTAGGAGGAGAGGAGGAAGGGGAAGCTGCAGTCTGGATGTAAAATAAAGAAATAAATATAAAAATAATTAAAATTTAAAAATATATAAATCTAATTAATTAATTAAAAATGACTCATGCCAGTTCATTTAAAACTGTCCCGTTTTAATGTTTGCGATGGTTTTACTTGTCACCTAGGTTAGAGACTAGAAAAGCAAAATAGATAGATAGATAGATAGATAGATAGATAGATAGATAGATAGATAGATAAAAATAAAATTCAGACTCTTAGATCATTCTGATCTTTGGAATTAAAAAATCTTAAGTTAGAGGCTAGAAAGATGCTCAGCAGTTATGAGCATTTATCATTCTTGCAGAGGACCCAGCTTCAGTTCTTGAATCCTACGTGGTGGCTCATAACCTCTTGTAACTCTACTTCCAGAGACTATAACATCCTCTTCTGAATCCTACATGGTGGTTCATGACCCACTGTTACTCTGCTTCCAGATAATCTAACGTCCTCTTCTGGCCTCTACAAGCGCCTGCATGCATGTAATACACATAAATACATGCAAGTAAACATACATACATACATACATACATACATACATACATACGTACGTACGTACGTACATAGAAATAAAATAATTAAATTAAAATGGTATGGTTACAGTCCAAAACTTCATTTTTAGCATCCAGACAACAAAGGTTTCAGCAAACACTGCCCTAAGAAAGTGAACTCCCAGAGACATAGTCACAGTCTCTCCTCTGTTAGTCCATCCACCAAGCTACCAACAGCCCAGAATGTTCTCTGTAGGGGAGGAGAGGAGAAAGGAGAAGGCTCCAGGATCCCAGGGAAACCTGACCTCACCTTGGTTTCCTGCACTTGCTAAGATCTTGCCCTTTACTTGGACACACCACTGTTCCCAAATTCCCATCACAGACTTTCAAATGTTGAAACACATGGACAAATGGCACCAAACAAAAGGAATTTGAACTCCATCTCTGAATTTCCAAGTGTTATTCATGTCTCCTTCACATGATTGTCTTGTACATACTTTGTCTAAACAGAAAAATAAGTGACAAGGTTTGAAGAAAGAGATATTTTTTCATTTATTTGTTTTTATTGTTTTTCTTTGTAGTGATTTGAGATTCAGTCAAATCCCCCAAAGAAAGAGACTTTAGATACAATAGGAAACATTAAAAGAAAGGAAAACAGGAATTCTAATTCTTATGCTACTCAGAATAAAAAGATTGGCAGAGAAGCCAAATTATGAATAACCATTTAAGTTCATTCATCCCCTACCTCCCCAAATCTCTCAGTTCATAGTCCCTGAGTTCCAATAAATCACCCTGTGCTAACATAAACCTCCAGGTTTCAGCTGTAGGTGAATTGGAAGCATCAAGAGGCTGTTGAACTTATTGCTCCCTGGTGAGTGGCATATCAGGAGAGAATAAAAGCCTGCTGCCTAAGGAGCAATGATCTAGCTTCACCGGAGCAGTTCTGCACCTTTGCACTGAACCTCTGCAACTTCGTTAGCGGGGTGTTACAGGTCAGCGTGCATATAACCTTTAAAGTCTTTGTTAACTTCATTCATTCATCTATTCCCCATTTAGATAATATTTATGAAATTAAGATCATTTTTCTGACTTATCTTTAACAACTTTTATATATCTACCTATTCCTCAACTTAGAGGTGTATGTGAGCATCCCAAAACCAATGGGCATTGATTATATTCAAGGAAATCATAGCTTCCTTTCAAACTATTCAAGCTCTTCCACAGTCTTACTGTGTCACTGGTAGTATGTTCCCATTTCTAAATCCATAAAATGAGGGTGGTCATATATGTATTGAATGAGTTCTTGTATCTAATTTACACATGTTCAATGAGATCTTCTGTGCATTAGCATTTGTGATACACAGGCAGTGTGAAGTCTTCAGGGAAGACCCACAGCAAACACATGTCTGTATTACAGCATCCTAAGTAGGAGCCGACAATGGACAAAGATTTGATGGAGCATCTACGGGCAGAGTCTAAACCAGGACTTGGAAGAAGGAATGTCTGGGGAGGATCTTGCAGAGGTGAGAGCATCCAAGAAGACAGGTAAAGGAAAGAGAGGTGGGTGTTGGAATGAGGAACAGGGGTGGAAGATCTTGCCGCCATGGAGAGGACATGAAGAGGAAGTTCTGCAGGCACTCCAGAGCATGGCACATTGATGTTCTGCCAGTCGTCAGCCTTTTGTAGACACAGGTGGGGTGAGAGTGTGACGTGAAGGTGGGTGGATAGGGTGAGGCGCCACTCTAGATGCTGGAGTGGTGAGAAGCAGTCAGACCAGGAAGAATGTGTCTTGTGCCAGGCCGAGTTGGTTTCATGGCTTGAGGACATGAAAAGTCACTCAGCAGTGCCCAGCAGGGATGTAACATCCTTAGCCTTGCAGCTGAGTGAGATCATACTAACTGAATTGAAGGTCAGCTCTGATACACACCATCTGTCATTTAGTAGGTCCTGAAAAGTGACACATTGTTTATTCAATCACTTACTCCTATTGACTGAAATAACATATTTGCTCTCCTTAGGGAATACTTTTCACTGAGTTTTTCCTGACTGATGGACTATGGATATTTTCTAAAACTCATAAATTATGTTTCTGGTGTTCTCATCACTAATAAGAGCAGTGGAAGAAATTGTGAATTCAACAACTTAATGCATGAAAGATAGCACATGACTATTGATGGGCTCCAAACACACTGGGGATACAAGCTCCGGAGCTTCTGGCTCCTCATCAGTGCATCATCGATGTGCACATCAAATACTTAACTCTTCTCAGTAATGACCACCCTCATTGCCCATTCCTGGAACCTTAAATGGCCACCTTCCTTCTGCCAGTCACAGAAGGACCACAACCTGAGGTGCAAGCAGCAAGCAGGACATACCCACATAAAACCAACCAGGTAGAACCAACATCCTAGAGTTCAAAAGTTCCTATTATCTTCTTGTTATACTGAACAGCATGACTTCAGTGTCAATAAAAGAGAAGCAGCTTCACCTGTGACTTCTGAACAAACTGAATCTAAAATGCAATTATCCAGACCAGGAAAGCCCTCTCGTGCCAGTCAGGAGAAGCCTGATGAGATCATTCATTTTATCTGATAAAGTTTAAGGACATGGACTTGCACAACTGAGCATCTTAGTTCTTTGGGAAACACTTTGGAATCACCAACTAGCCTGGGAACATTAGTCATCATTTACTAATAATCATCCCAAAAGAGACAAATGCTCTGACTTCAGGTGAGTCACTGGCCTGGGTGACAGACAAACAGGAAAGCCAATTGGCACTCTTACTTACTTCCCTACAGACCTCTCCAAGATTAGGAACATGCTGCTATGTTCTCAGGATCCCACCTGTCACTCAGGATCCCCCGGTGACACTCAGCATCCCATCCATCTCCAAGGATCCCCATTCATCTTGACCTAGGAAGTTTGTTTTTGCAGTATAGCCAGATTTTGAAATCCACTTTGTTATAGCAGTAGCTATAATATTGTGAAAATTCTCATTTCCTTCTTTTTCTCTATTTTTCCCACTCTTGCTGTGGCTAGCATGTAAGACTACAATCCTCTGCATTTGGAAAAAGTGTATCAAGTGAGTCTTTAAAATATTTCATGGCTATCATGAATATTCATGCCACAAGAGATGTAAGCTATTCTGTAACTCTAACAATAGAGTAGCTGGGGTGATGGCTCAGTCACACAAACACAAAGACCTGAATATGATCCCCAAAACTCACATTTAAAAAAAACCACAACAGTGACAGCCAAGGATGTTCTATGGCCTACACACAAATACACACATATTTTAAAGTATCTGATGTAGTGGAATATGCTTGTAATCACAGCATTTGAGATGCTGAGGCAGGAGGACTGAAATCTCATCTCTGCTTGACGCAGACTCAAAGATCAAAGCAAAAACAACCACTTTTATTCAAGTGTTGTTTGCTGACTGTTTATTATTTGGTTTTCTATGTTGTCACTGTACTGTAATGATAGTAATTGTACTCTTGCTACTGGTAGTAATATTTATTGACTGATTTCAGTGACCCCTAAACACGTGAAGCTTTAGAGCTATGCTAGTCAATCTTACCAACAACTCTATGTAACTAGCAATATTATCCACAGATTTCGAATGGAAAAACTACAATGCAATGAAATTCAATAACGCATAAGTGGTCACAGGGTTCAAAAGTGGTGGAGACGCAAACTAGCTAACTCCATGATCTGGTGCCTTTACCATTATGCTATGCCACAATAAATACATAAATATATAAAATATACACACTTAACGTCAAGAAAATTCTAGTTATGTTGAGAAAAACATACACATGCAAAGTATGGAATAACAATATGGAAAAAACACGACTTTCCAAGGAGCAAGTAGTGAAATCAGTAAAACTTCAGCTTTACCAACTGTAAAAGTTCCAGGCAAGAGAGAAAATCTGCCTTAAAAACAAGGTGGGTGTGGTGCCTGGGGAACATCTGAGGTTGATCTCGGCCTTCCGCGTGCACACACAGATATGTGCACACATAGCTGCACACAAATACACACCTATACAAACACACAAATATGAAAGGAAGGAGTGAGGGAGGGAATGAATGAATGAATGAATGAATGAATGAATGAAATGAGGGAAAGGTGGAGAGAGAAAGAAGACTGGAAGAAAGAGAGGGAGGGAGAAGGGAAAAGAAAAATAATGAGAGAGAGAAAAGAGCAACAAAGAGGAAGGGAGGAAGAGAGGGACGGACGAACAGAGGGACAGAGGGAGGGAGGGAGGAACACAGCCATGGAAGCTTCTTTAAGGACTGAGAAGAGAACACGGATGTGGGAAGGTGCATTCAAACCTAGAAAGGAAGTCAAACAGTTTAGCTGGAGAGGAATGCACAAGTTCAAAGTTAGTCCTAGGTCAGGTTGGAAAGGACAGTGCCAGACACTTGTCTTTGTCCCGTGGGAAGACTGGATGGACACATGAGCTTCCTGATGCCATCAAAGCATGACAGTCCAACCCCATACAGCAGGTGTAACCTCCGGCAAGTAACCTACTTTCAATATACATCAATCTGTGAATGTGATATTAAGTGATCATATTGAATGATGCTCTGTTGATTAGAAACCATTTGCTTGAAGCATAATAACACTATGTTTAGCACAGATATCCCATTAATAAAATGTGGCCATTGCTGCATTTGTCACAGTGATGGTTGTCCTGTATAAAATAATCAACATTCTCACTGTGTTTTCTCAAAGACCACATATGTTTATAAAAGAAAATCACTTCTGGTAGGTTTTTGAACATGAATTAGAGGGATGAGGAAATGGTTCAGCAATTAAGAGCACTTACTGGTCCTACGGAGGACTAGCGTTTGGTTCCTAGATCCCACACAAGGCAGTTCATAATCACCTGTAACTCCAGCTGCAGGGGAATGGACTCCATCTTCAGGCCTACAAAGGCAATGTACTCACATGCACACACACACACACACACACACACACACACACACACACACACAATTTTAAAGTCAGTAAAGTCCTTTTAAAAACATGGATTAGTATCCTTTGATAGAGAGCTTGTCTAATATGTGCAAAATCCTGATTTTAATCCCAGAACTACATGTACTACGTGTGATGATGCACACCTGTAATCCTTGCACTCAGTCAGAAGAAACAGAAGGATTGGAAGTTCAAAGTCATTTTGATATCTGGTTTAGATAAATATCTACTTTGAGACAAATCTGGACTACATGAGATCATATCTAATGAAACAAGGAACTGAATCTTTTCTAATATAAATGTATGAAATAATTTCTAATCTTACCACCCGTTGTTGGTTTCCAATGTGTTTACTGACATTTGGTTACAAAAGGTATGATGTTGTGTTATATAGATGCACATATGTATGTATATGTATTATATACAGCTTACCATTTGTTTTTAGTCATCTGTTGATTTTGTTGGATGGTATTGCAGAAAGTGACACTGTATCCTGCCACATTCAATGCAAAATGATTCTTAGCTATGCCAAATTTATTTCACAAAGGAGTTAAAATTTTCACATATGTAAATAAAAATAAGTACATACACACACACATACATACACACACACACACATACAGAGAGAAAGAGAGAGAGGGAGAATTTTACAAAGTACAAGACACTGTTCTTTTGCTCAAAAATAGATTCTAGGCTATTAAAACACAGCCTCTGCCTTCAACCTCACAGAGCTTACTAGAGCAGATGAAGAAGGTTGCAAATGATCTGAAAGGATGCATCAGCAGATCTGATTGCAATTTCAGGATTTCTTCTGAGCTGTTTGTGCACCGCGGAGCACAACACTAAGTATCTTTCACAACATTCCAAAGTTATCTTGACTGCAAAGACTGAGCCGCACATCAGATGCACAGCTTCAAGTGCAGAAGTTGGAAATCTGTTGCCTGGTCTCACAGTCCTCAGTGAAAAGCCTGTGTGCACTTCCCCACTCATCCACTTGGCCTGTCATTTTGAGGCACTTGGAGAACATTCCGTAACCTGTGAAATAGAAAGAAAGCTTTGAAACCAGAATCAAGTTCTTTTTTTAGGGATACACAATGTTGACAGAAATATACTCCAGAGGAATTTAATGTGGCTTTTTTTGGGTTCCTGGCACAGTTTCTTTCGTGCATCAGTAAGTGAAAAATGAGCATGGGAAACTCCTGACAGTAGAACAGGGCTGAGGAGAGCCCTTGCCTCCAAGCCAACGATTAGATTCTACTGTACAAACAGAGAAATGTCTGTGAACTCCTCACCTCTGAAGGTAAACACAGAGAAGGAAACACACCCCACGGGCTTTGAAGCATTCACCTTGTAAAAGGAAAGAGGACGTCTTTAAAGAGTCCTTCATGCAGAGAGAAGAGGAAGCTCTTTGAAGCCTGGCTAATTCTGGGTCACTGTGAAATGAGCCATGCTTCTGTCTACAAGCACTTCTGACCCTGTTGGACCAGAAACAATAGGACCACAAAGAGATGCTTTTTCTCTTCTTCTTCCTTCATCTGTATGAAAAAAAAAATTGGAAGAAACAGTCAGCAGAAAAGACACAAAACCCCTAACTACCAAGATGCAGCACCCTGGAACCCAGTCCTCAGCTTTTTCTCCTTCCTTAACTAAAAGGTACTCAATTGGAATGGATGTGTAACTCCATGTGGATGAGTTAAAATACACTAACTTGGGCTGCTGATGTAGCTCAAGGATAGAGCACTGGCATGCAAAAGGCCCTGGACGTGGAGTGAGGGAGATCAGCTACACTGTAGTGTGCATAATAAATAGAATGCATTTCCCATGAGATATAATTGGAAGACAGAAAAGATAAGGCTTTGAGAACTGGAGATTTCCAGAAAATATACAAGTTCTTTGCTTTTGATTAATTTACTAGTCACAGCCAGGCTCCTCCCTCTGATTTAAATTTCGATGACAAATTAGTTATTTAGAACTCTCTAGAAAGGGCTGTTACAAGACAGTTGTAAAATTCCCAGCTGGAGTGGAACCTGCATGGAACTGGACTAGGTCCTCTGCATACAGGACACAGTAGAGTAGCTTCATCTGTTTGAGGGGCTCCTGGCAGTGGGATCAGGATCTATCCCTGCGGCATAAACCAGTTTTCTAGAGCCCATTACCTATATTCAACGCCTTGCTCAGCCTTGATGCAGGGAGGAGGGGATTGGTCCTGCCTCAACTGAATGTACCAGGCTTTGTTGACTCCCCATGGGAGCCGCTACCCTTTGGGAGGAGGGTCTGGGGAGTAGGTCACAGAGGGCAGGGGGTACATGGCTGTGGGGGAGAGGGAGGAGTGGTGTGGGGGCAACTGTGGTTGGTACGTAAAATGAATTAAAAATTTTCTTAAATAAAAAAAAAATTGCCAGCTGGAATATTCTATTGATTCCTCTGTCTGATCAAATAGTTGAGCAGGCCAGACCAAAGTGCAGCGGACTGCAAACGCAGTTCAGCTTCTGATGTTGTCTCTCAGGCAGTGACACACAGACGACATTTGCCACCCCCATGGTTCTGCCATGTGGCAGAGAGGAGAATAAATGACTTAAGCCATCTTAATGACAGACATAAGGGTTTAGGTGATGGGCGCCAAATCTTTGAAGGTTTATAATAATGGAAATGCTAAGTATTTTGTTGTTGTTGTTTTATTGTTCTTGCTTTCTGGTGGATGTTTTGTTGGGAAAAGTGGTTGTTTGTAGCTTCCATTCTTGTTGGTAAACATCTTGGGGATGGCAAGTGGGTTTGACTGACAAGGAGCTAACATGGACACATTGTAAAATGGCTTGTCATAAGTGCCACACAGCTTTGACTCATGGGAAAAAAAAAGCAACCTCATCACAGTGAGTTCCCTAAACTATGGCTTGGAGTTGCTCAGTTGGTGTAACACAGATAGACGTAAATATGGGCAAACTGAATTCATGAGTGCCAAGGTAATTCATAGAGGCTGAGGTTATGAGGTCCTTGGAGAGTCGATAGCACCCCCTTAAAGTACTGATACTATATAGAAGCAACTGAATAAATACATTGTATCTTGCCTCATGCCTGAAAAACCGAAAATCTTTCTCAAAATCCAATACAATTTCAAATTATATGAATCATCTTCCTTATAACGTAAGTGTATGGAAAATACTGTATATACAGTGTTTTTACGAGACAAAGCTACAAACAGTACATGACAGACAGGGCTCAGGCTGAACATCCTATCTCAAGATCTGAATTAGATCATAAAGATTCAGCAAGATTTGGGCAAACATGTTGACTGACGGCTTGGTTTCTAGCTTTCATGGGTCAGCTTCATCTCTATGTCCTGCTTGCCTATTGTAAGCCGCCGCTTCCAGTCCTCATGGAGTATTTTGTCTCATTTGAACAAGTAACATGATCTGGATGCATTTTCCTCCAAACTTATAACTTAAGGTACTGAGTTCATTTCAAATCATGTGAGTGGAGAGTGGAGGTAACGCTTGGCTACCAATAACGCAGACCTAGGAGAACAAAAGTTTCAGCCTCCTTAGTCAGGATCTGACTCCTGCCCATTCTCCCTTACCTCGTGCAAGTGCCTGTGCAGGCGTTCCCCAAATGACAGATAGATCATGTTCCCTTACTTTGTTTTGAAATCTGAATTTAATCCCTACAGAAACAATGTTATAAATGGCAGTTAGATTCCTGCCCAGCTCAGGAAAGACAATTTAACCCGTAATGTAAATGAATCACTGTCGACTTGCCGGACAGAGTTCTGGGGTCTAGAAACAGGAGACTGGTGGTGACAGCCCTTCAAACTACCAGGCATGTTTGCATTTTTATAAAAGGCGCTTCGTGTGCCAGAACGAAGGGATAAGTAGTGAAACGATGTGGAATGTTTCAGAAGGCACTGGAAAATAGCCAGGGTGGAGACAAGAGTTTGGGCAACAAGAAATGATTCCTAGAAATCCACAACTAAGACTATTTCCTTCGAAAGTCCTCTTTTTCCTGTCTTCTCTTTTACAAATTTTTTTTTAAAAAGTAAAACCTAACATACAAATAGCAAAAACTGATGATAAAGACATGTAACTCAAAGAATTATCATAAACTGAATCACAGTGTAAATGCCTTGATGTTCAGGAAAATAAACATTCTCATCTTTGTAAGGTACAACTTTGCTGCCCCCTCCTCGCACCACTCACCCCAAACTCCTGCTGGACCAAAGAAGGAAATAATTTTCTGCCTTTCTCTATAGCAGTCCCTTTTTGTTTTTATACTCCCATGACTTAGGCACACATCCCTAAATTATTTCATCAAGTCTTGCCCGTGTGTTGTTACACATAAATAAGATTGTTATTAAACCTTTTTTAGAGTCCATCTCCTTTTGTTCAACATTATGCTTGAGGCATTAAACCTGAGAAACTCGTGTGTTCACTTATTTTCATTGCAGTATATTCAGTTGGTTTTATTTGTTATAATGCCAATTGTAGGGGGTCATGTTCAGTTTTTAACATGGAGAAATCACCTTACAATGATAGTCAAGCATTTTCACTGTCTCTATATCAAAGAGCAAAACTACAGATAATAGTAAATGCAAAGGTTTAATTTTAATGCATGATACCAAAATACTCGCTGAAGAATATGCACTGATTTGATTCCTACATGCAATGTATTAGTGTCTGTCAACTGCCCAGTGTCTGTCTGACGACTGCCCAGTGTCTGTCTGATGACTGCCCAGTATCTGTCGACTGCCCAGTGTCTGTCTGGCGACTGCCCAGTGTCTGATGACTGCCCTTGGAAGTTGTATTTCATTTAGGTCATTCTGATGAATAGTGGTGACATTTTTGTTATTTTAAGCAGCATTTCCTGATTATTAAGGTGTTTAACAGACCTTCTAACTTCACTGTCCAGTTGGATGCTTTCATTTCTAAAAGTATCAGTTTATGGTACTTTGACATTTAGTTGTTCAGTTACCTGTCTTTTGTACATTTGGTTTGTTGGAGTTCGTTGTTGATTTGGTTTTTATATATTATACTGCTCTAAAATTTTTGTTCTGTTCTCTGGTGTAAATTCTTAATTTCTGATGTGTGTTGTTTTTTGTTGTTGTTTTTGTTTGTTGTTTGTTTGTTTTTGGTTTTGCCAGACAGGGTTTCTCTGTGCAACAACCATGGCTGTCCTGGAACTAGGTCTGTAGACCAGGCTGGCCTTAAACTCACAGAGATTATCCGCCTACATCTGCCTTCGGAGTGCTAGGATTAAAGTTGTGTGCCACCACTGCTTGGCTCATTTCTGACATTTTTTGATGAACAGAAATCCTTGGACCAGCAGGATGGCTCAGCTGGTAAAGGTACTTGCCTCAGAGCCTGATGAGGGAGTTCAGTCCTTGGACCCTACATGGTAGGAGGAGAGAACTGACTCTTTCCAATTGTCCTCTGACCTATACACAAATAAATAAATGTATTTTCAATTAAATAATTTATTAAATTGTTGTTTAAAGTCCGTTATTATGAGAAAATAAATGGCCAAATATTCATATATCTATTTGTGAACTCTATTCTACTTAATTGTATTTCCTTGTGACAATCCATATTAACTACTTCTATAAACAGGTTGATACTTACAGGTTATAAAATATTTTCATCTTCAAATATTTCTTCTATTCTGATCTTTCTTTTACTTTTATTATCCAAGTAAAAATATTTCTCCTTCTGCT
>CABHPH010155584.1:0-74668 GCA_902168325.1 Peromyscus nudipes
AAAAAAAGAAAGCATCTTCAACAAATGGTGCTGGCATAACTGGATATCAACATGTAGAAGATTGCAAATAGATCCATATCTGTGGCCATGTATAAAGCTCAAGTCCAAGTGGATCAAAGACCTCAACATAAATCCAGTTACACTGAACATGATAGAAGAGAAAGTAGGAAATAGTCTTGAAAGCATTGGCACAGGAGATCACTTCCTAAATATAATACCAGTAGCACAGACACTGAGAACAACAATTAATAAATGGGACCTCCTGAAACTGAGAAACTTTTGTAGGACAAAGGACACAGTCAATAAGACAAAACAACAGCCTACAGAATGGAAAAAGATCTTCACCAACCCCACATCTGACAGAGGGCTGATCTCCAAAATATATAAAGAATGCAAGAAACTAGACATCAAAATACCAAACAATCTAATTAAAGAATGGGCTACAGAGCTTAACAGAGCATTCCCACCAGAAGAATCTCAAATGGCTGAAAGATATTTAAGGAGTTGCTCAACATCCTTAGTCATCAGGGAAATGAAAATCAAAAGGACTCTGAGATACCATCTTACATCTGTCAGAATGGCTATGATCAAAAACACTGAAGACAGCTTATGTTGAAGAAGATGTGGAGCAAAGGGAGGACTCCTCCACTGTTGGTGGGAATGCAAACTTGTACAACCACTATGGAAATTAGTATGTTGGTTTCTCAGAAAATTTGGAATCAATCTACCTCAAGACCCAACTATACCACTCTTAGGCATATACCCAAGGAATGCTCAATCATACCAGAAGGGCACATGCTCAACTATGTTCATAGCAGCATTATTCATAATATCCAGAACCTGGAAACAACCTAAATGCCCCTCAACTGAAGAATGGATGAAGAAAATGTGGCACATATACACAATGGAGTACTACTCAGCAATAAAAAAAACAATGACATCATGGAATTTGCAGGCAAATGGATGGAACTAGAAAATATCTTCCTGAGTAAGGTAACCCAGACTCAGAAGGACAAACATGGTATGTACTCCTAAGTGGATACTAGATGTAAAACAAAGGATAACCAGACAACAACCCACAGCTCCAGAGAAACTAGCTAACAAGGAGAACTCTAACAGGGACACATGGATAGCCCTGGGAAGGGGAAATAGATGAAATCTCCATGAGCAAACTGGGGGTGAGGGTGAGGTAATGGAGGGCAAGGGATGGGGGATAAGAACATATGGCAATGGGAGAGTCTAGCTGGAAGAGGGACAGAGTGGGACAGCAAAGAAAGACATACCATGATAGAGGGAGACATCATGGGAATAGGGAGAAACAGGGTACTAGGGAAGTTCCCAGGAATCCACAAGGATGACCCCACCTTAGACTACTAGCAATAGTGGAAAGGGTGCCTGAATTTGTCTACATGGGTAATCAAATTGGTAGATACCCTAACTGTCATCATAGAGCCTCCATTCAGTAACTGATAGAAGCAGATTCAAAGATCCACAACCAAGCACCAGGCTGAGATCCAGAAGTCCTGTTGAAGAGAGAGAAGAGAGATTCTATGAGCAAGATCATGATGGGTAATATACAACCCAACCAAACTAGTGGGAACTCATGAACTGTGGACCAATAGCTGTGGAGTCTCCATGATATTGGACTAGACTGGCCCTCTGTATAGGCAAGACAATTGTTTAGCTTGACCTGCTTAAGGGGACCCTGGCAGTGGGATCAGGATCTGTCTCAGGTCCATGAGCGGGCTTTTTGGAACCCAGTGCTTTGGTGCAGTTGGGGGGGGTGCTTAGACCTGCCTCAACTGAATGTACCAGGCTCTGCTAACTGCCCATGGAAGACCTTGCCTTTATTGAGGGGGGGTTGGAAGGAAAGGATGGGGAGTGGGAGGAGGGAAGAGAGGGGGGTCTGTGGTTGGTATGTAAAATGAATAGAAAATTTCTTAATAATAAAAAAAGAAGAAAAATTGACACCAACATTAATACAGAAAATCTCAGACAATTTAGTTAGGTCAAAGGACATTCTGACCTTCTACTTAGCCATGTTGGTCCTATAGAAAACAGCAACATTAAACATTGCTAACATCACAGTTTAAATATTAGAACAATAAAATCATAGGATAAGAAGAACAATAGAGACAAGTTGTAGTTGATTCAGTAAAACAATAAATTAGATAGTCATATATGAAATGATAAAAGATTTTCTTCCATATCCATATGGATGAGATGAGTAGTAAAGTAAAAAAGGGGCTAGGGCAGTTGAGAACTTCAAAAGTAAGACAGGAATTAGGAACTTTTCATGGAATTTTGAAACTTTAGTTTCAAACATTATTGTTATGATAGCTACAGCACAAATGAACATGTGTCTAAGGGCCAAGGGAAGGAGGGAAACATCACCATCACCAGGTCAAGCAATCAGCGCACACTGTGAAACCTGGGACAAATCATTTATAGAGCATACCTATGGGTAGGGCAAAGGGGAATTGCAGCATACTGACCTCAGTTGCAAAATTGGAAAACAAACAAACAAAATATTTGGAAAAATTGTTGGAAATAAAGGACATTTTTTCATTGGTCTGTTAGCAGCTGTGTGTGTGTGTGTGTGTGTGTGTTTGTGTACATGTTCATTAGTGGTACACACTCGTATATAGTATATATGTGGATGTGGGTACACATGTGTGCTCATGTGGAAACCAGAGGTTGATGCCTGATGTCTTCCTTAATCCATCTCCACTTTAGATAATGAGAAAGGATCTCTCCCAGAACCTGACATTCATAAATTGAAGTCAGGTAGTTTGCCAGAAAGCCTAGTGGTTTTCCAGACAAGTGTCTGTCCCTTGAAGTACTGGAATTCCAAATAGGTGTGACATGAATTTTGACTTGAGTGGGTGCATAAAAACAAACTCAGATCCTTAAGCTTGTGCAGCAAGCACTTTATTCACCGTGCCTAGCCCCTGTCTATCAATAACTTCCCTAGGGGCATGCACATCAAAGGAAATTGTTGCACTTTTGTCCTCTGCAGTTAATGCAACCCAAATAAGTATTGAAGATATGTTAGTTTAGAATGTAAGAGGAGTATAGTGCACTCCTCTTTAATTGATGTTGAATTCTTCCAGGAAAAATCCAACTAATGCTTCTGTATTTCTCCCAGGTTTCTGAGTGCTATACTGTGTCTCAAATGACCTTGTTTAGATTTTATTGGAATTTACAATCCATTTAGTGTCAGATATAGAATTGTAATATTGAAATAATTTCACAAAAAGATATCTTATATCTTCAGATAACAGCAAAGTAGACTACGCATTTTAAAGCAAGCTCTACTTTTATTTGTCTTGGTTCATCTCCTTCTGGTTTTGGATCTCACTTCCAGAAGGTAGGAAACCCTGCCACAGCTACTCAATATAGCAGTTGCTCAACACAGACACTAAACAGCTTGGCATGGCCCAGAATCACAACAGGTTCTACATAGAGTCTTTTAACAGAAATGGATGGTGAAAGTGTTCAGTACCTATACTGGCACAACTCAGTCTATAGAAAAAGAGTAATCAAGGACTGGAGCAATTGTGCAGTAGTCAAGGGCTCTTGCTGCTCTTATAGAGGCCGTCTTTGAGTCTTAGCACATTTCAACAGGCCTGTAACTCCAGCTCCAGGATCGGGCACCTTTTCTTTTTTTATTCTTTATAAGGACCATCATTTTTGCATGGGCATGTACACACACACACACACACACACACACATACACACAAAAACAAACACACAATATTTTATACTATACTCCTCTTACATTCTAAACTAACATATCTTCAATACTTATTTGGGTTGCATTAACTGCAGAGGACAAAAGTGCAACAATTTCCTTTGATGTGCATGCCCCTAGGGAAGTTATTGATAGACAGGGGCTAGGCACATGATCATTAGCTGATAGCTAGTAGAAATGTCAGTCTGAGCACACCTCCCTTCACTAGGCTAACCGGAGATATCGAACATTACCTGTCTGGACTGTTTATAAGTTGTTCATATAATATTATGTTTCTCCACTTGTTCACTAGCTGTTTGACTAAAATTCCCTCTTAGTCATTCTATATGTGTATCATGTTCCTTTTCAAAATTTCTTAAGTATATGAAACAGAAAGACAATGCAACATCCCTTCATGTCTTTGCATGAACAGGCCAAGATAGCACCCCAAATGTGCAAATAGGAATGCTTTTCAGACATTGCCTACATTTATCTCAGTACATTTCTGTGCCAACTGCCATAAACTAATTTACCTAATTTGCTGGTTGGGTTTTGTTAACTTCATACAACCTAGATCTTCTCATGACAGAGGATTTTAATTTAGAAAGTGCCATCATCATATGTGACCTGTGGGCACATCAGTGGGGCATTTTCCTGGTTAATTGTTGGTGTGTAAGAGCCCTGTTCACTGTGGGTGGTGCCAGCACTGGGCAGGTGGTCATATGTTATATAAGAATACTGGCTAAATATGTTCTATGTTCCCCAGGTTGGTTTAGTCACCTCAAGAGAGAAGCAAACTAGTATAGTAACTATACCACATCAGAGAATCAAAAATTGTATGAGAAATTGATATAAACTGGTAGTTGGATTTGTGAAGATTTTTGATATATTAAGAAAATCTAGAATTTTTTAAAAAAAAATAAATTTTAAAACTTTACCCAATTACACTTTCTGTATTTCCCCAGATCAATTACAATATTCATTTTATAAGCAACTCAAATTATGAATGTAAATGGAGATTCTTTAATTTGTAAACAATTTGTTTTGTACTATTCAGCTTCATAAATGCATAGAAGAGTGCTTTTGCTATTTTATTCCGCCATCACCTAAACTATGCTTTAAGTCAGAAAGTTATTGAGCAAATAATCCAGTAAAGAAAGGATTTGAACAGCAGTTACTTCCCTGATTATTCTTTAAACAAAAAAGCTGAACAGTGAATATTATCAAGCCTTAAGATTAAATATTGCTATAGTCAATCTATTTTTGTTACTCTCTAATTAAACCCTACAATATAGAAAGGAAGCAAAATAAATAAAATAATATACAAAATTAAGTCATTGAATAAATGGGTGATAAATTTATCAAACATTAATTCACATCAAAATGTATACATTAACATCAAAATGTATCCATTAACTAGATATTTTTAAATGTCCAAATATTATAAGACCCAACATAAATTTCAAAATATGTGTATGAAATATTTGTCATACTAGATTGGTGATAAAACAAATATCATAAATGACAGAGTTTTCATTCCTTAAAAATTATGATTATAATAGTTGGCCAGTACAATATAACTCAATGGTATTTTTGTAGACATTTTGTTTGGTTTCTTTTTTTTTTTTTTTTTTTTTTTCAGATTTTTTTATTGCATACTTTGGTTACCTTTTGTGTCTTTCTGTGGGAATTTGCATGTGTTTCTTGTTTTTTGTTTGTTTTGGTTTTTTTGTTCTTGTTTTCTAATGTTTGTATTTAAAGAAAGGGAGGAAAAAAGAACCTAAAGTTGGGTAGGTAGGGAAGTGGAGAGGATCTGAGTGGAAATTGGGGAGGCTATAGCTGGAATTTTTCTGTGTCCTGGCAGGCTGGCAGTCAAGACAAATCTCTCCCACTCACATCCCCCAAGTAAATACACAGAGGCTTATATTAATTATAACTGCTGGGCCATTAGCTTAGACTTATTACTGACTAGCTCTTACACTTAAATTAACCTATAATTCTTATTTCTATTTAGCCATGTGGCTTGGTACCTTTTCTTAGTTCTGCCTTGTCATCTTGCTTTCTCTGTGTCTGGCTGGTGAATCTTGACTAGCACTTCCTCATCCCAGAATTCTCCTCGTCTCCTTACCCCACCTATACTTCCTGCTGGGCTACTGGCCAATAAGCATTTTATTTATCAACCAATCAGAGAAACACATATTCACAGACTACAGAATGACATCCCAAAACAGGAGGCAAAAACTTGTTCAAAATATATTGTTTGAAATTTTTTTCAGTAAAAATGTGGTTATTTGTTAGAGCAAAATGAAAGAAAAATTATGAAAAAGTCACCATGCATTCAATAATATTCATATTAGCTATAATGAATATGATCACTGGTAGTATATGTATATATATATATATATATATATATATATATATATATATATATATATAGTGTTTGTGTATCTGCACTGCTACCTCCTACTACTGTCAAAAACTGTTTGTTGCTTTTCTTGGAGGAAAAACTATCTCCATTACTTTGTTTTCTAACCTAGTGGGTTATATACTCTTACATTTAAATTAACTATTAAACTACTGAGCTGAGTCTGTCTGCCTACTCACCAACCTGGGAAATCTTGTTCTTGTCACTAGATATCAGGAAGAGTAGAAAATGACTTTATTCTGAAGATAGGGAACTGTTGGGATTTTGTAATGTATAGATGAATTTGGAGGAAGGGCTGAGGAGTAGTCGCCAGACACAAAGGAAGCAACATGACAAGGCAGAACTGAGAAAAGGTACCAAGCCCCATGACTAAACATAGATAAGAATTATGGGTTAATTTAAATGTAAGAGTTAGTAATAAGCCTGAGCTAATGGCCAAGCAGTTGCAATTAATATAAGCCTCTGTGTTTTTGCTTGGGGGATGTGAGTGGGAGAGATTTGTCCCAAATGCTGGCTGGCTGGGACACAGAAAAACTCCAGCTACAGTAATGAGCACTGGATCCTGATTTGTATGTTTTTTTTTTTTTTTCTTTCCCCAAGGTGACCTGAAAGGTGCAGTGGTGGAAGGAAATAAAGGAAAGAGAAAGAAAAGTATAGGTATAAATGTGAGTGGAAGAGAGAGAGGAGATAGGATGATCTTTAGAAACTGACTGTGGAAGTGAGGGGTTATTCTAGGACAAGCAAAAGTTCACAAATGGAGTTCAGAGCAGCAAGTTAAAAGTCTGTCAAGCTGAGGCAATCTTAACAGCGAGCTAGAGAGCAAAGAGAGGAGGGATGATTGTAGAGTGAAGCTAGGGGTATGTATAATAGAAAGAAACAGAGGAAGCCGGCACCAGCAACAGAGTGAACATGTACGTGAGAGAAGGAAGCAGTGGGGCGTGGGGTGGAAAATGTGCTAGTTAGGAGAAGGTAAGGAATTCCAAGTGAGCTAATGTGAGAAGTGAGAACAAGTGAGAACTAACCAGAGTTGGAAGTGTATGAGGGGGAAAAAAAGATGAAAAGGGACTGGAACAGAATATGTGTCAGTACAAGGGACAAAGGAAAATGTTAAACCAAATCTAATTTCTAGTCCTACATGTGAACACAAGGCACCAAGCTTCTACTATGTTTTCTGTATTTTGTCTTCATTCCTCCTCTTTTTCTTCTCATGTTTTTAACTTCTTCCTCCTTCTTCTTTTATTGGTCAGCATAGCAGTTGATAACAATTATGAGAATTGAAATACATGAATTATACTGAAGAAAACAAAATCCTATTCCACTCTCATTTTAGTAAGGGTTGCTATCTCCAAGGAAAGAGATCAGAAGTGCTGGTCAAGATGAGTAAGTGCATCTTTGTGAACTGATGGTGGTGATAAGAATAAGTACAGCAAATTTGAAAAATGAATGGATGGAGCACTTTCTTAAAAGATAAAAATAAAACCACCACTGAGGAAATAATCTCATTATGGTGTCAACTACATCTGTTCCACTTGGTATATCATAACCCTGTTCACAATTCCCAAGAAACAGAAACTGAATTTCCATCGGCTATTTGTGGATGAAGTACCTGGGGGCATATTTACACAATGAAGTATTATTTAGGCACAAAAGTATGTAATCCTGCTACTTTTGATAACAAGAATAGAACTAAGAATTATTCTTGATTGAAATAGCCAATTTCAGCAATACTGGAACCACATTTCCTTCATGTGTGTATTATAAAAACATTGATGCTATAGAAATTGAGGACAGAATGGTGATTACAATGATTACAACTGGTAAAAGGACAGTTAAGGAGATTTGCCACTCTTGTATAGAACCTTGTTCCCAGCACCCAAAAAGGGTAACTCCCAGCAGCATGTAACACCAGTATGAGGGAATTCTACACTCTCTTCTGTCCTTCTCAGGGATCTGCACTCTGGTGCACACACCCACACCAGACATGCATGCATATAAATAATTAAATAATAATAACAAAATATTTAAACTAGTGCAGATTACTAGAGGCTGGAGAGAGTAGGGAGCAATAAGAGTTTGGGAAAATTCAATCAATGGTCATGAATATAATGGTAAAAAGCATTTAGACATTCTGGTAAGCTGATTCAGATTTGAGAAAGATGATAATGATGGTAATGTAATGGTGTAATGTAGTTCCTAGGAAATATTTTGAAAAAAATTCACCAGAAATAAAGTATTTGAGAAGATGAATATGGTATCCTTGATTAAAGATTTTAAAATTCATGTATGTGTAGAAAAATTCTGTTCTACTCAAAAGATATGTATAATTTTTATTCTTGTACATACTAATTTAAAATTCCACTTACATTTGAGTCTGGACACGTGGATCAGTGGTCAAGAGCATTCATTCTTACAGAAACCTGTGATTAATTTCCAGTACCCACACAGTGGCTTACAAAGGTCTACAACTCCAGGTCCTTGGAGAACATACTTTCTGTCTTTCTGGCTTGCAAGGGCACTACATCTGCTGCACAGACATACACGTAGGTAAAGCACCCATACACAGAAAATAAAAATGAATACATATTTAACAATCATTTGTGTTAAAAATAATAGAATATTTTATGTGAGTATGGCACTTGAATAAATTTGATTCCTTTATGTCAAGGCTTTGCCATCCTCATCTTTTAATTGTGTGTGTTTGTTTTAGTTCATGGATTTTTGTGGGTACCCACTGACAAACAGTGCATTTGAATGTGTGTAGTTCTATATGATTTGTCTTTCCATGCAACAGGTCTAATCTTAGCATTAATTTCATTGGTGACTTAGGAGTATGGATGTTAAGTTATTAAGCTTATTACCAAGATATCTTTTAGGATTTGAGATCATGCAATGTTAACTTAGAAATGTCACAACTATTATCAAAATTAACTTTAAAATAGAAAACAAAGAATGTCTATAATTCAGGAATGGGATTATATACTGCATGAGGTGTTGATATTGACCTTTGATCATAAATGAGATATAATAAAGAATCTGCTATGTATATTTATGATATTGTGAAAACAACATTAGTGCATTCCTTAAGCTATGTTAATAGTTTGAGTATGATCACACTCAATAATTATGGCTGAAGGATTTACCCCCTTCTTTCCCATTACTATCACATTTTTATTACTATGCAGTTGTAGAAATAAAGTTATTCATACTATGGCAAAATATAACATGCCCTGAGCAGTTAAAGACTAATTTGAGTGGCTCTATAGAAGGGAAAATGCCTTTTCATTCTAAGGACTGACATGTTAATCTTTAATTTAAAAATTCCATTATCTTGTATTCTAAAGAACTATTGCTTCTAGGCCCAAGCAGAAGGACCAGCACATAAAGGTTCTTATATCCAAGACTGACGACCTGAGTTTGAAACCTAGATGATGGAAGAATGCTTTCTGGAAGTTGTTGCTTTGATCCATATAGGAATGGTAATGTTTCACTCTTGTCATAAAACAAACTATCTGTCTTATTAATATGACTATCAGTGGAATATTTACTATTGTTTCTATTCACAGATCCTCTTTAAACTCCAAGGAACTACAAGGAAGCTGAGTTTAAGTTCACACAAAGGCACCCTCAAATGGAGGATGAGGTTCTCACAGGCCTGTGAAGGACTGTCATTTAAAACAGTTGAGAACCTGAACCTGGTTTTTAAAAGAAGGAACATAGAGTTGTGAAAGGAAAGGTGGTGGACTCTGTTTTCCTTATGGCAAAAGTAGTGGATAACCTCATGGGTTTTAGCAATAGGGATGACCTCACAAATGTCAACTCAAAAAACTACAGGGAACTGGTAGATGGCTGGCTGCAAGCTGTTCCCAGGAAAATTAAAAGGTGATTCTGGCTTATTTTGCAAGATAATTCTTGGGGAGGGATTTAAAGATGAGCTTCTAACAGTGAAAATAACGTAAAGACATTTTAATTTTGTGTTAATATAGAGAACACTTCCTCACTGATTTCTTACAATCTTGACCTAGAATAACATTTAGAGATACTGAGATGAGTGAGATTTCGGGGTATTCTCTCTTACCAAAACTGATACCATGATTGAAAAAGGTAAGTATCTAGGCAAATAATTGCCACAGGCAAATACACCCCAATCAGAAATTTCTACTTGGAGCTGACTTATCCTCTGGGGCCTTTGCTAAAACCTGGAGAAATTTTGCACTGTCAAAACTTAATGTGATGTTAGGGGCATGTTAACGAGATGAGGTCAGGCATGCCACTTGACTTTTTCTGCTTCATTAACAATCTTTCAAAACAACTATATTTCTGATCTAATAACTCAATCTTGACAAAGCTTTGAAAGTATGATTTAAATATTTTGGCTAAAGTGGGTATTAGGCAGTTAAATAACCAGAACCATTTTGGCATATTAGGAAGCAACATAGAAGGCATGTGTTATTGAGAGGAAAATGGAAGGTTGAATTCTAGGTGTGGCAGGACGGATGAAGATGGCTGCAAGCATCCAGTATGCTGGAGGGTCGCCAGCAGAGAGTCTATGACAGATATCCAATCTGAAGTCTGTAGTCAGGGTCAGGGAAAGAATTTGGGTCTCATTCTAAGAGTGGAGCTAAGTCATGGGTCAGCGGGAAATCAATTGTCATTCTGTTATTAACACACTTTTCACTGCACTCATGTCAGCCTCCTTCTCAGATTTCTACTTCACCCCTCCCTGTTCTTGGCTTCTGAAAATACATTTGATATTTTAGTTCCTAAAGTAGAGTGCTGCCATGAGCTCCCTTTCAAAACACTTCAGCTCTTACAGAAATGATGTGAGGGAAGAAAGTATCCCATAGAACAACCATGTTCTATTAGTTTACATAACACATTGCAGCACAGGCGCCATTCCTCGCTTTAAGAGTCACTGTAAAGGCTCACATAGCCACAATGGAAACTTTTGCGTTCCCTGGAAGTTTTCACTTCACTTTCCTCTCTAGGCTTGCGTGGTTTTCAAATTCGTTTATGCAGTGAGATAGCGCTGTTCCAGTGCTCCACGTGAGCAAGTGCCCTCATCTGCCTGAAAATGCAGTGCTTAGTTCTGCACGGTCTCTAACGTTAAAGACAGTACAGTGTAGAAATCCTAGCCAGAGAGGGTGAGATGACTGCACCTGCTCCCGGCAGTGATGGAATTCCTACCAGGGTTAGCATGAGCCAATGAATTAAGTAAAATAGTGAAAAATGAGTTCAATCTTCCAAAAACAGTATATAAAACTTGTTGTTTGGGGAAGGGGGGGTGGTACTCTGAAAATAGGGGCAAATTTGGTCATATGTCATCATAAATGTGAAGTGTATGATATTCTCAAAATTAAATTAAAAATAAAAATAAATGAAAACCAAAATATACACACCTTGAGTCACCATAGTTTGTTTTCTATATTCATTCTTAAATGGATTTATCTTATTCCATATCAAATATATTAAAAGTCAAGTGAAAATATAGAAGGCTAAATTAACAAAATTGCATATAATTATTTTGCTTTTTATAAATGTAAATTTTTAAATATATTTTAATTGGAATATAATTATATCACATTTCATACTCTTCCCTCTAGTCCCTCCCATTTCCCCACCCCCACTCTGGCTCAAACTACAGCCTTTTTAACATTGATTATTATATAATCTCTTTCTCTCTCTCTCTCTCTCTCTCTCCCCCACCCCCACCCCCATCATGTGTGTGTGTGTGTGTGTGTGTGTGTGTGTGTGTGTGAAGAGAAACACACAAATATATAAATACAGCCTGCTGATTCCTTTTTTATATATTTGATATCAGGGCAGATCACTTATATTGAACTTTTCTGTAAATATACATTTCTGTTTTATGCTCTATATTATTAATTACAAATGCTTTATTTCTAAATGTCCTAAGTAATTTCTAAATGTTGCTTATGATTTGTTTCAACTACATGCAATGACATTATATATTGAATTGCATTGTTTATTCTTAGTTGGATTTTTTTAGTACTAGAGATCAAACTGAGTGTCTTGAGCATTCTAGGCAAGTTCTCTTCCATTTAGTTACTTTCCTAGCTCTTCATAAGACAGACCCCTACAGTTCAGACTAACCTTGAGCACTATAGACCAGGATTTCTAGAATTACAAACTGGGCCACTAGGCTTGGCTTGAACTACATTTTGCCACGTAATGTTTTCTAAGAACTTCTTGAGATCCACAGTCAAGCACCAGGCTGAACTCTAGGAGTCCAGTTGAAGAGAGGGAAGAGGAATTCTGTGAGCAAGGGAGGTCAAGATCATGATGGGGAAATCTACAGAGATAATTAAAAACCAAGCTCATAGGAATTCACTAACTTTAGACTTACAGTTGTGAAACCTGCATGGGGCTAGACTAGGCCCTCTGCATGAAAGAGATAGTTATGGACTGGGTCTGTATGAGGGGCCTCTGGCAGTGGGATCAGGACCTAACCCTGGTGCATGAGCTGGTATTATATAGCCCATTACCTATGGTGGAATGCCTTGCTCACCTTTGATGGAGAGGGTAAGGGCTTGGTCCTGTCTCAATTGAATGTACCAGACTTTGCTGACTCCCCATGGTAGACCTTACACTTTATGAGGTGGGGATAGGGGGTGGGGGTCATAAGCAGGAGGCTGGAGAGGAGCTAAAGGGGGGATAAGAGGGGGAATCTATGATTGGTATGTAAAATTAATAAAAACATTAATTAAAAAAAGAAAGAAAAAGAAATTTTAAAGTACAAAGTAAGGTAAAGTTTTAGGATAAAGTTTAACACTACTAAACATAATTGATCACATTATTTAATTGACTATTACATCTAAGATAATTAATTTTATTTTTAATTTTGGTGCATTGCTTAAATATTATTAATTTGCTGATTTTCTTCTATCATATTTTAAGTTTCTTATAAAGCTTATATAAATTAGCTTCATGTATATACATGTATATATATATTATGAGTAAAATAAATGTATGAAATACAGGTATCTCTATTTAAAATGTCCTCTTCTGGCTATTTATATTAATAAAAGAACAGAAATGGGGACAATATTTCTCTACAAATGTATTTACTACATAGTGTTATACAATAAAATATTAGTATAGAATATATATACTATTTTTAAAAAGATAGTTATGACACATAATTCATATTTCTAATGGGACAGCAAGGTAATTGAATGTGACTGCTGTAGAATAGTAATCCTTCTGGGATAATAAATGCAATATAATACATTAACAAATGTTGTTTGTAGATTGGCAAGTATTGGCCCTAATTTCAAGCATTGGTACAAGTCTAAAGGTTGTGAACTGACCTGCAAAACAAGGGATAAATATGTGGGGAGATCGTCTCTAACTCGGTTTTCATAATCCCTTATATCCTTTATAATTTTACTATGTGCTTATGTTGATTTTAATAATACATTTTTCAATTAATGAACACAAATACAAAAATCAAGAGTAAAAGTCATTATATTAATTATTATATATGTCTTAGTGACTTTTCTATTGCTGTGATAGAACACTGTGACCAAGGTGACTTACAGAAGGAAGAGTTTATTTCTCAGTGTTTCAGGTGGTTAGGCCCATGTTCATCATGGTGGGAAGCATGGCACCAGGCAGGTGCATTGGAGAAGTAGCTGAGAGCTTCCAACTGGATTCCCAAGCATGAGGCAGGGAGAGGTAACTAAGAATGGTGAGAGTTTTGAAACTCAAACACCACTCCCAGTAACACCCCCCTTCCAACAAGATCACACCTCCTAATCTTCCCCAACAGGGATTAACTATTCAAACATGTGCACCTATAGGAGTCATCCTCATTCAGACCACCACAATATAAAAGACAAATTTACCAACAAGTTTACTATGTTTATTTTTCATATCCTAATAATATACTTAACATTATATTTCATGAAATTCTAATAAAATGCAATTATCTTAGCAGTAATTATAAAACATTTTCCTGTTTTGAGAATGACATTTCCTTATTGTTGACCTAGCCCTAGTTTGTATGTCCAGTAACAGACATACAATTCAAGTGTACATGATTTTATGCATATTAGAAATTAGTATACAGAAATGAAAATTAGAGTCTAAAAATGAAGAACCAGTGAACCTTACTTCATGAAATCTTAAGAACTACCTACCTTTGGGTTAAGACTTTAATTGGTGTATTCTATTCTATTCTCTTATTTCATTTAGAGATTGCACATATACATCTATATAGTCTCCGAGGCTAGCCTGAAACTCACTAGGTAACTCGAGTTCAATTTGAACTCCTCTTATCTCTCCTCTCTGTTGTGGCTAAAAGAATGTGCCAATAACTCTGTCTGGAAAGAGCTTTTTACAAATAGGCATTTTTATAGCTGACAACACACAGTGATAAAAAATAAAAGGATATGTACTGGGTTTTAAGTTGTTTTCCAAGTGTCTACTTACAAGTTCCAATGAATGGATGGTCAGGTTTGAATCTCCTCAACTTCTGAACATACTTTTGTACTTATTGCAAACATATTTGGATTAAAAATTATGACTGAATGTTTCCAGCGTAATGATACAGAAGTTGTAAGCACTCCTGAGAATCTAAATTGGACACCTGTAGAAATAATTACCTGAAGTACCAATTAAATAATTTATGAATTAAAATTGATGTGGGAAGTGCTAATTTAGCATTGGCATCCTCCTGATCTAAGAGAAATTTGTAATTCAACAAATACGTTGAACTGTTAGTTTAGAAATACACCTTCACACAGGGCAGTCATTATCACTGCTCTCTGAAAAAGTTTTATGGTAGGGTATGCTAAGTAATGCCAAGATTTTTTGAGTACAGTTAAGGAGAAATACTTAGAATTAAGTTGTTAATGGAGTTAATATTTATTTTAATATAATAAATTTTAGGTTCTTGTAAAAATAGCTAACTTCTGGGTCCACAAAATGGCTCTGTGCATAGCGGCACATGTTTGCACAAATTCATAAACATGTCACAATTTACTCATGTATCAAAATGCATTTTCTATTGCTATATGATATAGAAAGGGATAATTATCTATTGGAATGAAATATATTAAACAAAATAATGGGTAAATAAAACTCCAGGAAGGCTTAATTTTATATTCTACATGTTTAAAAATTGTTTATTCGAAAAAAAGTGTTTATTTGCCCTTTCTGGAAACAAGAAAGAGATAACATGCAAAAGATGATAATCTGAGTGTCAATTTTCTCCATTTGTACTCTCATTGACTTTATGTCTCACACTTTTCTAAGATCACAAATGATCTTTGCTTTGCAACAGAAACAGAGACCCACAGCCAGACATTACATGGAAAGAGAGTCTAAATGAGATGACAGAAAGAATGGAAGACCCAGCAGGGATGGATGGCTCTAGGAGAACAAGGCCCTCTGTCTGAATCAACTAAGCAAGGTGCATGTATACACACAGACGCTGAAGCAACAAGCTCAGGACCACATGGATCTGCACCAGCTCTTCTGTGTGTATGTTATAGCTTTTACTTTAGTATTTTTCTGAGACTTCTGAGTATGTAAACTAGTGGGTCTCTGATTCTTGTGCGTGCTGTTAGGAGCCTTTTCCTTCTGTTGGTTTGCGTTGTCTAGCTTTTATATGATGTTTTCTATTTTATTTATTATATTTTATTTTGTCATATTTGGTTGTTATCTCGTTGAAGCCTATTCTTTTCTAATGAGAGACAGAAAGGGAGAAGAGGAGTAGAGGGTAGGATAATTATAATCAGGATATATTATATGAGAAAATAATCTAGTGTCAATAAAAGGAATAAAACTAAAGGAATTCTTTTCTTTTTTCTACCAGATAAATGTAAATAGAAAAAGGTGGTAATTGAGTCAGGTAAATAAAATACAATGAATGTGGGGCCAATATGAGCTATAAACAAGACATAATAAAAACGTATGCAAATGGGAAACATTAAAAGAGGTAACTCAGACCAAGAAAGGCAAATATTCCACATTCTTTCTCACATGCCAATGCTAGCTTTGAATGTTTAGATGTGGTGGAAATGAGGACCCCTGCACGATTCCAGTCCTTATTGACAATAATTTCTGCAATTCCTTCATCGAAGTGACAACATATTTGTTTCACTATTTTTCCTGGAAGAGGCTACTCTAAAGGCTTCCACTTAGCCTTTCCAACCAGAACAGCCCTCACTTTACAAATTAGGGAACTGATATGGGAGTTCTGCCAACTTCTAAGTTTATATTCTGGTTATATATTCTAGAACTGGGGAAATAACTGCAGAATGAGTTTGGGGATCCACCAGATCTACTGTAAGTCAAACTTCAGCCAAAACTCTATCTGACCTAGATAAGCCCCTACTTTAACTGGAGGGCCAACAATGTTTCTCAGACTCTCCCAGAATCAGGGTCCACTCAGAACTACTATGTGATAGACTCTGGAAAGTCTGTTTTCTTTTCCCAGTTATATAGTTATCCTGAAAAAGGCCATATGTCCCTCTGGGGTAAGACTGGAAAAAGATGAAAAGTGAAACTCACAGGTATTTTATCAAGGTCCTTCCTCAGGACAGCCTGGCCTTCTCTTCATTTAAGGGGTTCTGGGTCTACAAACTGTCTCAACTCTGGAAATTGGTTCACAGTCAAAGTTCCTTCTTTCCATGACCCAATGCAGCTCTTCTTTTATTTGATTCAGAATGTTTCTATTCTACATATCAACCAGAAATGCAGTAGGTTTCTTACCTATTTCATTCCTGGAAACACTATGATTGATTAGGCAGTAGCAACAGTCCATACAAGGCATGGCACCATGGAAACTCACTTTGCCTGTGCTCATCATTATGGGTGTGGCCATTATGGGCATGGCATTGCCTTTGATGACTATTTTGATAACTGCAATTACTTTACCTTTGATTATTTAGTGGTGCCTTCTGGCCTCTGGTATTCCTGACCACAATTAAAGCCATTACATTTAACTCATCCAACTGAGCATCAGTGTCTCCAAATCTGAGTTCTGGCACAAGGGAAAAACAATGACAAAACTCATCAGATGTGCTGGTGGCCCTTTCACCATTTAGCATCTTATAGATTCATGAAGGGCTTCTTTTCTGGTCCTTCCCATTATGGAGAATTAGATTTAGCATTGTGATTTTCCTGGTCCTAAAAATTCCTTCACAAATGTAAAGCCAAGGTATATCAAGCATCTCCAGCTCCTTCTCAGTAGACCTATTTTGACAAATGTTTCAGTCAACCAATCAAATAAAAATTTAACACCATGTTTAAATGTTTGTACTTCCCAGATGCAGAGAACCACAGCTCAGCACTAGGTGGCGGTATTAAATGAGCAAAGGGGTCAAGATCATAATGGGGAAACCCGCAGGGACATCTGACCTGAGCTAGATGGAACTCACTGATTCTGGACTGACAGCTGGAGAACCTATATGGGACCGAATTGAATTAGGCACTCTGAATGTGGCTGACAGTTGTGTGGCTTGGGCAGTTTGTGGGGCCTCTGGCAGTGGGACCAGGATTTATCCCTAGTGCATGAGCTGGCTTTTTGGAGCCCATTCTCTATGGAGGGACACCTTGCTTAGCCTCTACACAGGGGGAAGGGGCTTTATTGCTCGAATTTTAAATCGTCTTTTAATAAAAAGCCTGGAGCCAGATATTGGGGTAAATGCTGAAAGATGAGAGACAAAGGAATCAGCCACTGCAACATCTGACCTCACCAACTCCACAAATCCTCTGACTGAAATCTTCTGAGTCCTCACCTGAAAGGTTCCAGCCAAAAAAAGCCTCTAGCTGAAAGGGATGATTTTGCAAGAAAGCCTTTAGTTCCCGTCTCCTCACACCTTATATACCTTTCTCTGCCCAGCCATCACTTCCTGGGATTAAAGGCGTATGTGCCTCCCAGTACTGGGATTGTGCCACCACTGCCTGGCTCTGTTTTCTCTCTTAGACTGAGACAATCTCATGTAGTCCAGGGTGGTTTTGAACTCACAGAGATCCAGATGAATCTCTGCCTACCGAGTTCTTGGATTAAAGATGTGTGCCACCAGTGTCTGGCCTCTATGTTTAATCTAGTGGCTTGTTCTGTTCTCTGATCTTCAGGTAAATTTTATTAGGGTACACAATATATCACCACAGGGCTCGGTCCTGCCTCAACTTGACATGCCAGCCTTTGTAGACTCCCCGTGGGAAACCTTATCCTCTTGAGGAGTGGATGGGAGGCAGGGTGGGGGAATATGGGGGGTGAGCAGAAGGAGGGGAGGGAGGGGGAACTATTGTTGGTATGTAAAATGAAAAAAAAAACAACTTAAAAAAATACTTGCGCTTCCATATTAAACTCAGGATCTCTACTCAGTGGGTCCATATCAATAAACGCAGCCTGAGCTAGTTTTACGTTCCTTCTACCTTTATCTCTCACCTTTAAAATCCATTGCCACACTCCTCCCCAGACTTCTTCTTAAATGGATTAGCAAATTCACTAAGGTCTTTAATGGTATAGCATCCATCCTCATGGACTAAAACGTCAATCCTACCTCTAGGAGCCTGTTCAACCTTAAGAGTGATCATAGTAGATGCAACTACTGGTGGTCCCTGACCGACATCAGTATTGTCTTGCCTGGAGTCTCCTTAAGGTGAAGTTATTGCTGGCTTGGCAGACAATGAGGGAGTAATTCCACTATGATGTGGGGTTTGGGATACATCATTTGGTGAAAGGGAAGAAACTACCTCCTGGTGTGAGATAAACAGCTTAGAATCTGAGGTTTCAGAGGCCCCAACCTCAATCCAGTCCTCCCGCACATCTCTATCGCATGTTGCAGGATCCTATTCCTCACTAATCAGTGCCCTTACTTTAACCACTGACACCCCTGAGGCTGGGACTGGAATTTTCATTAATCCAGTCAACTTTATTGAGCTGTGACTTGATTTTCTACAGTGTGAGCGCTGTGTCTGCTGGAGAGAAGATTCCAGGACACACATGCAAACTTGTAAATTGCTTTTGTGCATCTAGCAAAGGTCAATTGTTTCACTAAATGTTAATATTCTGACACGCCCCTTGAAATCCCGCCCCTTGGTGCCACCCTGAGTCCTGACATAAATGCATCATTTTAAGGAAAAAATCTCTCCCCTTCCTCTCTCTCTTCTGCTGTCTTTTCTCTCCATCCCCATGAATTATACACCCTTGACCCCTCACCTTCTCTTCTCTTTCTTCCTGTCTCCCTCTTTGCCTAGTTTTCTCTTAATTTCCCATTATAATAAACTCATTTCCATGCAGATGCAGCACCTGGGTTGTGAATGACGTGTCCCCTCCCGCTGTCTGCCACTACATCTGCCCAGCATGTTCTCTCCCACGGATGGGACACCCTGGTCAGGCCATTTGGGGTCCCCAGCGTGAAATATCCTAACACTAAGTTCATTCTTTTCCTTTGCCACTGGATCCTCAGAAACAAGTTCTTTGATTTTATCCCTAAACTCACTTTTTTTCTGTTGTCAGTTCATTCACAAGTACTATAAGCAACTAGCTAACAGCATTATTTTTCTTCCTCTCCCACAAATTGTCAAAAGTTTCATGTAGAGAGTCAAGGCAGAAATCCTTCCAAATATTTCTACTATGGGCTTTCAGTGTTCTCCTTACTACCAGAGGAGTCTTCGGTAACTGAAGGTGTTGGTGAATTGCCAAGCCTGCTCCAGATAACTTAACATTCATGCTTAAAATTCTGTTTTCCTAGAACTACTCCTGGTATCACAATGTGTATTTTTCAGAGTCCTTTAGAAGAACAGAACTACAAACTCTTTACTCACATTCCAAATGTCCCCCACATATCAGAACCAGCAATTCTGCCTCTGTAAACAAAAGCAGCCGGTAGTTTGTACTGCATTTGTGTTAACAGTTTGTGAATTGTTATCTAAGAACTGCTTAATTCTTCAGATCCATAGCAGGCAGTAATTCCTGAGATTCTCTTTAGGGAAAAATCTGTAATGGTGATTAACTCAAAGAATTTGGAAATATTCACAATCTTGATAGTTTTAAGGGGGTGATTATTAAAATTATTGACTGAAAGTTTAAAAACAAAAGTCAATATAACGCTGTCATTATGAGTGACAAGGAAGCTTTTCTACTCTAAAGTCACTTTCATGATTTTAAATCTCTTGTTCTCTTCCCCTGAATTGCCTGGAGAACCATATACCTACTTTTTAATTCTCCCTTATAGCTAATTGTAGTTATATTACCAAGCTTTGGCACATAATAGATAAGCAGATCTATTTGGGAATGGTGATGCTTGGCAGAAAGTTTCTACTTCTCTAATTAAAACAGAAAGCCTTTATTTATTTTTTTTCACTCATTGGGTGCATGCCAAAATCCAGGACCAGTCATGTTCTTTCCTTTTTTGTTTGTTTGTTTGTTTCTTTTTTTTTTTCATCTAGTGTAGAACTCCCAGGAGTTCTCTCCCCAGGGAATTCAGCTGCTCTGAACCAAGCTCCTGATCAGACTCTCCTAAGGTATGTATGGATCATTGTTTCTGCTGACTTCTGCCACTCAAAAAAATGGATTCCAACTTCCAGAGTCCAATTCTTCATCTGCTCCTTCCCTTTACATGCTTTCAAACCACTTGTCTCTCTTCTACTCCTTGTTTCTGGGCTCTAGCATGCTATGTCCTCCATGTGGGCACCTCTTCCTGACTGCAGCAGCCTGCTATGCCCCGGGGAAACCCATGTGGTAATCTCCCTTTTGTTCCTGCTCTCTTATGTCTCCTCTACTGGCTAAGTGTCAACCCAAGCTGCCTGCTTTGTTTACTGTTACTACAAAAGCCAAACAGGTGTGCCAGGAAACTTCTCTCACCTCCAACAGGCTCTAATCCCATGGACAAGGGACATCTTTTCTGTGAGTTGGAATATTTTTCTCCCTGACAAGTTTCCTATTCTGCTTAGGGACTCCCTAGATGGAAATTCTTGCCAAAAGACACTATCTACTTAACTGCAGCTCCAAGATTCACAACACACACACACACACACAGAGAGAGAGAGAAAGAGAGAGAGAGAGAGAGAGAGAGAGAGAGAGAGATCCCAAAATCTCTTATATCTAAACTTGCTTTGCTCCTCATTTCCACAAATCTCATGTCTCTACGACTCTCCATCCTGTTTCTACTGAATGTGTATTGCTCTCACACCACTGTGAAGCTGGACAGAAACATCAGTGAAACCATTTTAAGTCAAGGACTGTCAGCTCAGGAGGGTGAGAAGAGAGGATCACTTGAGCCCAGGATTTTGGTTCAACCCCACACACCATAGTGAGAACCTACTGTGGGGGGCCATACCACCCCTACTTTTCTCCAGGGTACTCTTGAGCAGGAGCAGCAGGAAATATTAGATAGAAATATAGCTGGAGAGAGAGACAATAGCCTTGGGAGAGCCTGAATCCTTATCCATTGGGCCCTGACTGTATCTGCCAAAGGGCCTTTAAAGGAATGCCGAGGGGTGGAGCAAAAGACCCCCCTCCAGGCACAGCCAACTACAGACCCTGCCAGCCACCTAGCAATCTTGCCCATAGTCAAATCATCCCCTTATGCAGCTCTGCTGTGTCAGGCAAACTCAGATCTCACAAGGAAACTTTTGTGGGCTCCCACACACTACCATCCCTTATAGAAATAAAGAAAAAAACTGCACAGTTCCTCAATGTTTATGATGGGAAACCACTTATTGGAACATGAGGGCCTGAGCATTTTGGGAAGGATCAGCAGCTTCCAGTCAGCCATTGAACTGGATCACAAGGGTAAATAGTCCATAGTCTATGGTATACTGTAGTTAGACAATGATGATCAGTAAATGAGGTATACTAAATAGATTATGTGGATGGGTGTGCATGCAGTGTGCCCATGTACATGTGCTGGTAGAGGCCAAAGAGAACCTCAACTGTCATACTTTGAGTGTTCTATGTGTTTTATTTGAGACAGAGTTTTTCAGTGGCCTGGAATTGGCCAAGTAGGCTAGGCAGGCTGGCTGTCCACCAAGACTCAAGGATCCACTTGTGTTCATTTTCCCTTCACCAGGTATCAGGGGCCTTATGGAGAGCCTGCTCCAAGGCTACCACCAGGATAATCCACAAAGGCAGTGAGGACTTAGGAAAAATTCTTATCTATCTGAGGGCTAGACTTTTTCTATCTGTGGGTAATTAGAAATAAGTTTCTATCTATCTTACTGGTAAAATAAAAAAAATACACATGCTTTCTGATGTTAACTTTCTCTTTTACTTCATCTTACAAATGATCTCTGACTCTTTCTGTTCACACACAGCTACATATCTCCACATCGCTGCATACAGCTACACATCTTTACACACATACATCTTTTCACACAGCTACACATCTTTCTTTTACATACATTTCCCTTCTACATCTTTTCTACACAGTTTCATCTTCCTTGCCTCCACACAGTTGCAAATCTCCAAAAAGTCACAGCTAAACCTCTCATTTACACATCTCTTTCTCCATACAGCACTTTACACAGTTCCTAGGCACAGCTCCCCTATGTAGTAACATTGCCATCACACAGCTTTCTCTCTCACACTCACTCACACGCCTTTCTTTTACAATATTTACTCACTCTTTACTCACTCCCTCTTTCACCCCTTCATTACCCCCCACTTCTCTAATGCTTCTTCTTCTTCATCTCTCACTTAGCACACACACACACACACACACACACACATCTCACTCACATTCTTCAGTAGCTCATAGCTCTACACAGCCATCTCTCTCCATACCACCACCTCTGCTGCCCCACAGCCAAACTCTGGACAATTGTAAGTTACATTTTCAGGGCCCTACCCATTCTCATAACACAAGATAAGTCACACAGTTTCTCTTAGGCTAGTAATGTCACACTGACCCATGCATGTACCTCTGGATTGGTGAGGCATCCCAGACATTAAACAGTTTCCTGAACCTTGATCGGTCAGGGTATATGCAGGAGGAGAGCTACTGCAAAGAGCCAATGTCAGTGTGAACAGCCTGGCCTTGATTTAGCAATAAACAACACCTGGGAATTACTCTTTGTGTATATTCTGTAGGGGCAACTTGGTCTGTTTTGGATTTGTTCTAAGGTTTTTACAAAATGTGTAAAAGGCTATCTTAGAGACTGAGAATACTGTTACTTCCCTGTGTCAGTAAAGAAGAATATTCTGGTAATATTTCTGTTCATCAGAATTATACAGCTTAAACAGAAATCCATAGCTAAATGTGTGCCCAGAGATGTAAAACACACTACCAAAGGGCTGTGTAAAGCACCCACAGCTGTTCTCATTAGGGAGGCATAATAGTGGCACCCCAGAAAGTTACAGACAGAAAACAACGGATTTCCACAGCCAGTGATTCCAGAGCTTTGCCATGTAGGGCTCCCTATCAGGGAGTTATATGTTTGGTGGGTCCTCTTGTCAAACCCTATTTATCACCTGCTGTATATTTCCATGACCCTCAGCAACTAGGATTATGACCTAAAGCCACTACACCCAGATTCATTTTTAAATACAGGTTCTGGAGATTAAATGGAAGTCCTCCAGACTTCAACATGCACTCTACCAAAAGAGTACCTCTCCAATGTTATTACATAAACTTTTTCATGGATTTTTACTCTTAAAAAAAGATTCTCCATCCCCTTCATAAAAGCTTTAAGCTCTACAATATCTCTGATCTCTGCTCTCAAAAGAAAAAAACTCGTAAGACTGTAAATTCTATCTCAGGATTTCAGGATTTATAATTTCATTGGATATGGTTAAAAAATCTGCCAGGCCATGGTAGCACATGTCTTTAATCTCCATACTTAGGAGGCAGAGGTAGGTGGATCTTTGTGAATTCAGTGCCAGAGTGGTCTACAAAGCAAATGCCAGGATAGCCAGGACTGTTACACCAAAAAACCCTGCCTCAAAAAACTACACACACACACACACACACACACACACACACACACACCTGTAAAATCTGTAACAAAAAATGGCTTTAAACTTATAGCAAAAGGCTTATAATTAAGAATCTGTAAGTGGAGATACACACACACACACACACACACACACATATATATATATAGAGAGAGAGAGAGAAAATTCAACTCTTTTTAAAAATATACTGTATATGTATCTTAGATTCAACTCTTGTTTAGGAAAATAGATTTTTTTAAAAATACCAACCATGTGACTGTCCTCCAATTTAACTGATAACCTCATCAAGTTGTAAGCAGCCACATGGTCTACAGCCCTCTTTACTAAGGTTAAAGAGTACATTGCATGTGACTTCACCATCTTAAGATGACCACATGGTATAAAGCAACAAGTGTAACACTTCTCAGTCCTACTGAGCCCTCTGATTATCATTTTATTTCCTCTTAAGACTAAAGAAATCACAATAGGTCTCCAAATTATTGTAGGTTGGTATGGATCTTTGTATGATGATAAAAATTTCCAGTTATAAATGTCTACATGGATTAACAAAAGTTGATTTAAGATGTATGTCTAACTACTTATGTCTTTGTTAACTGTTCAACACCAAGATTCTAGAAAATTTAGATAAGTAAAACCGTATGTTTGATAAACAAGGTATATTTAATAAATAAGATTTGTAAGTTTCTAAAGTCTACTCAGTAATATTTGTCTAACCTCTTTGTCTTTGGTCACCTTTGTTGTGTGATGTTTTGATTGCATTCTGACAATAAAGTTGGTTGTAAATCAGAGGACGCAGCTAGCCACTAGATGACCAAAATTAACCATAGAGTTTTGGAGGATTGAGGTAGTAGTAAGGCGGGGCTTAGAGAGGATTTCAGCACTTTTGGATGGAGGAACAGAAGAGGTAGGAAGTCACCAGTGGTTGCTCCACTGCTTCTCTGATCTTTCAGGTTCTTACCCATATCTGACTGCAATAAACTGCAATAAACAGTTTAAGCTTCCCATAACAGACATGCCCTTACTTAGTGGGAACCTGGTGGTCTCCAAAGAAGATAGATGGGGCATACTGACTCTACCTGAACTGTGGTAACACTACCCTGAGCAAAACTTCCCCATGCCTGCCTGCTTCCAGGGCTCTACACAAACTGAACATATTTGTGTTGATTTCCCTAAGTGGCCTGGTCAAAGAAAGGTCAGTTTTCCCAATTTCCTCTACAGGAAAAATCCCTCAGACCTGGGTCTGACATCCAAAGGCCCACTGTTCTGTGTGTCAACTGAATATTAAATGCTGTCCTGCATGATGCCCAAAGACCTACAGCTACATAACTGACAAAAGCCATAGAGACTACTGGAGTCCAGGATAACCTGTCTAGGCAATGGAAAATCCTCTGCCATTTTAACAGATGTATAGGCCATTTGGATTATACCTGTAGCTATAATTTATCCTTTTCAGAGCTCTGAAAATATTGACTGACTAACTGTAATTTTAAAAGCAGCAAGCATACTAACTCCTCTCCCAAGGCACGAGCTTCCTGCTCTTCAGAAGTGAAAATCAGGCCTCAGGCCTCAGGCCACCAGCCTCCTTGAGAGCTACTAAGTAAGAAAGACAAACAGTTTGCCTTGTTACCAAGCTCTAAAAAGAATAAACTCACAAAACAGATTTCAAAGTATCTTTTCACTATTCTTTATTTAAGGAACCTTGCTTTACAATGATTGCTCTCAGAAATCAACTACATATTGTCTCATGTTAAATAATTGGGTAGAAAAAAGTTTAAAGTTTATAAAAGTTCTGAAAGTCTAAGAAAATGCTAAAAAAAGTTTCAAATTTCTTTCCCTCTCTATGTTATTGTTATATTAATACTCCAAAAGTTCATAGTTTTAATATTAATCAATAGAGTTCTAATAAGCTATTAATCCAGCTCCAGTAAGCACTGACTACTATTATTATAATCACAAGGTCAAATTTTTAAATTTCATTTGGTTGCCTTCTAAGTATAGATATAAAAAATGCTTCTCTCTAATACTAAAAACATCTCTGTCCAATCTATATATCCATCCCTCTGGAAAGTGTGTTACGTCCTTTTAAACCAAAATCCTTTTTGGGTCCCCAGGCTTTCACTGTGACTAAAAGGTATGAATCTACTGCCTTTTCTACAATGTGGATTTCAGTAGAGATTGCAAAAAGTGTTAATGCTAACATATCTGAAACATTTGTCTCCTTTTATAAACGTTAAAAAAAAAAAACCCTTGAAATCTACAAGGAATCAGCTTGCATCCACGTCTTGCAGGTCAAATGGACTCCAGTTAAGTACCATCAGTCAACAGGCTGCTTCCTCCCTAAGAGGTCCCAGCCCCATAAGTTTCTCTGCAGATGCGGTAAACCAGATTAATTAAGCTGACTTGAAAAAAAAGAGTATAACAATAGGTATGTTGAGCAAAGTTACTCCTGGGCAGGATTTCTGGTTCCAGAGATTGAGGACAGAGAAGTCACTTGATATAACTAAAGCAGGAATGTTTTATAGATTATAGGTGAGGGGTGGTAACATGTCTACCACAAGCTAGGTTTATGCCCAAGTATGGTCAGAAGCTCAGCCCTTGGGGGGAACTTGTAAGGCTGGCAACTTCAGGGGAGGAAGCTGCAGTAGCTGCCAAGAATATAGAACTGGGCTTTTTGGTGCCTTCCCTTTGTTCAGAGACTCTCTGGGTAGGTGGGGTTTGGGGAGGGAGGGAGAGAGAGAGAGAGAGAGAGAGAGGGCTTTCTAGACTCTGCAAGGGTGATACTGGAGGTTCTAAGAGAACACGCACCTGTCTGTGTCTGATGTGGGATCTCTCTTCCTTTCTCTGGTCTTAGGACTCCCCTTCCCGTCTTTCAGGACTGTGGCCCCAGATGTACCAAGTGTACACCCAAGAAAAAAATGTTCCCCTAAACCCTTAACTTTACCTTCTCTCCCTAGTCTATCTGTTCCAGAAGAGTTCAAATCAATTGCAATCTGCTCTAGCAGCTGTCTAACTCCAAGTTTTCCCCACCATCTGCATCCTTGACAGCTTCAAGGTGGCTAGCCCCAGGTGGTAGTGTCTGACAAACTTCTCCAATACTTCTTGTAACCCCTAGCCCCAGATAGTTCCATAGAGCCTGGACAGGATGTGAAATAGTCTGCTCTTCTGGGACACAGCCAGCATTCCAGCTTTCCTGATCCCCCACCACCAATAACGTGCCAATGTCAGCAGGAAGTAGTCATAGAGAAGATTATGTCACCCTTACTATTTATTAACAATCAACAAAAGATTGGGATGTTAGGTTTTGAACATGGAACAAAGGGCAGAGGAGGTGCCTATTTAATGCAGCAAAGTGGAACTGACCACCAAGTTCTTTCTAAATCCTTCAGTTCATGTTTTTTATAAGAACTTCCTGCCTGGAATACCCTGCCCCATACTCCAAAATTTCTCCAGCCCTGGAGCTGGGCTGCCCTTCCCCCAGCTCCCATTCCCTATATAACCCAACCCTTTTGGTTACCCATCCTCTTTTGGGCCTCCTGGTTCCTCTCTCACTTTTTTCTCTTCCCCTACCCTTTCCTCACATGGATCAGGGTCATATCTACAATGGACTCTTTCAGATATCTGCCTCTGGCTATACTCTCCCTTTTAGCTACAATAAACATTCTCCTCCACCGTAACTAAGGCCAGTCATATCCTTTTCTTTTACTTCATTTTTTCACTCTTCCCATTCCAATCCTCTTCTTCCAGCTTGAATGCAAAAGCTAGATTGTAACATTACTGA
The DNA here is from genome assembly GCA_902168325.1 of Peromyscus nudipes. NCBI lineage: Eukaryota > Metazoa > Chordata > Mammalia > Rodentia > Cricetidae > Peromyscus > Peromyscus nudipes. The sequence continues at coordinate 27,869 of CABHPH010155584.1, forward strand.
ATTTTGGGATAATTGTGGACATAGTGATGATGCTATTAGGCTGTTAAATAAATGGAAATACCTTACATATCTGCTCCTGGACTATATGAATCTGGAAGTTAGGTGAAATGTTAGCAAGGGAAATTATAATGTAAACAACAAAAATACCACTGAGCAAATATTGTATTGGAGTTTTGATTAAAGTAACTAATAATTATTTAGTTCAGGTTTGCTAGCATGAATCCCAACATTCTATATTTCTCAATGATCCCAGGCGATCCCAATGCCAGGCTTGGCAGGGTATACTGGGATTAAAGGGCTTCAATTTTCTTACTGTCTAATTTATTTTAATAGCAATGAAAAGGTAAGTCAGCATGGAGTGATTGGATCCCCATATGGTAGTACCAACAAGTATTGGGGCTTTAAAGAATGATGAGATGTTTAAATTACTGATTTTCTTATGAAAAAGATTCTTGCTCTCACAGCACTGGTTCCCACAATTAGTGGATTTTTGGTAACTTGATACAAAGTACTAACTTTCAAAGAGGGAAGCACAGTTGTGGTATTATCTCCATCAGATGGTCCTACAGTTGTGTCTGTGGGTCCTGCTTAAGGATTAATGTGGAATGGTTCATACCATTGTGTACTGTGCTGCCCTCCCTCCTCCCCTCTGTAATCCTGGGTTGTATCAGAAAGCAAGCCGAGACAGCCTTGGGAAGCAAGCCGATAACCAGCATTTCTCCATGGCCTCTGCTTATTGCTTGGGTTCTCTCTATAATGGACTACAACCTTAAATACAAACAAACCCTTTCATCCTCAAGTCATTTTTGGTCATGGTATTTATGGAGGCCAGCCTTGTCTACAGAGGTAGTTCCAGGATAGCCAAGCCTCCACAAAGAAACCATGTCTCAAAAAATCTAAAAGAATGAAAGGAAGAAAGAAGTCAAGCTAATATGCTAAAATACTTCATCTCACCTTCTTCTCCCTGCTGTGTGTTATGATGTTCTCACCATCAGCTAGAACCTAGTGCAGTGCAAATAGCACTGTAGATAAGACAACTTTCCAGAACACAAATGAAATAAAACTCCTTTAAAAATATAAATTATACAGTTTCAGGTAGAGTATGATAGCAATAGAAAAAATAAAGAGGGATTATGCTTTATCTAATAGAAGACATGCACTTATTCTATTTAGTCTTTGGAAGAACACCATTGTCTGTACTGTTTTCTTATGTAGTCATGATAGCAAATGATGTCTAGCCAAAGTGGATAATTTAATATAAAATTTCCTTGGTAGAAAATAAAATCTAATTGGAATAAAAGAATTAAGATGGAGTGAATAAATGAAAATTATGCATTTGCAATGTTCTGTGAATATTTATTAAAGAGGAAGGACATTAGAGTTTGAACTTTGGCAGAAATGATCACAGAGGATTGACCTGATACCACACAAATAAAAGAGAAACATTGAAAATCATGTCTGCCATGTTGGAAGAACATGCAGGTTTCAGTAAACAAATGGAAAGGGGGTTGTTTGTCTTTATTTTTAATTTCTAAAAAATTTCATTCATTTACTTTTTTTAAATACATTCAGAACACAATTTCCCTCCTCTCCATCCCTCCCATTCTCCCATGCCCACCTCCCTTCTCCTCTAGTAACAACACAGCTTTGGAAAATGCTTTCCCTGACAAGACCATTAAAAAGGACAGTCAATACCTCTTCACTCCTTCCTATATTATCCTCTTACCTCCTACTCTACTCAGAGTGCCAAGAACAAGCCCTCCAGGCCATGGGAACCATAATTGCCATCCAAGGCTGGGTCCTTCTACAACACATGTACTCTATCCCTGATGCTAAGCAAAGCTCTTACTGACAGCTCTTCACAAGTCCTTTCAAACTGGGTCTCAGCCTCTCTACTGTTTTATTCAATCACTTACTCTGCTTCTTAAGGCTATCATCCAGGGATGCTCCAGCTTCTCTCAAACCTCCCTAAAAGGGAGCTTGAGAACACCTCCTTCTCCAACAAACATCATTTGGGGTACTGTTCTGGAGAACGACTGACGGGCAGATAGGCTTCACACACATGCCTCCAGACAAGATAAATAAATATCTTGCTATGGTACTTACTTTCTCAGGATGGGAAGAAGCTTTCCCTATTATAACGGAGACTGCAGATGTAATATATTCCAACCTCATAACTGAAATTTTACCCAGAATTAGACTTTCTCAATCCATATAATCAGATAATGGCCTGTCCTTTATCCCTAAACTTGCTAAGTCAGTTTTAAGGTTCTTAGGGGTACAATGGCACCTCCACATGTCCTACCACCCCAGGCCTTGGGAAACGTAGAGAGGGCTAATGAACTTATTAAGACACTTCTCTCAAAACTGTTTTCTGAACTGTATTTTCCTTTTACCCAACTCCTACCTGTAGCCCTAACTTGAATTTGGACCATACTCTGGCCCTCCATCTTCAGCCCTACTGAGTTGTATATGTACGGCTGTCCTTTCCTCTTAAGCACTTTATCTCCTCTGGAAACAGCCCCTCTCCATGACTAGCTGCTATTTTCTCACTGTCCTAAGATGTCTTCTCCAGGAACTTGATGGTCGTGTATTCCCGCAGCCCTCTACTGATCCTATCATAAAACTATTTGAGGCAGAAGATCCTCTAAGCTCCTTAACTTTACCTTCAGTTCATAGTCGAGATTTCTCTCAGCAGATTTTCATCCAGCTGGCAGATACCATCCAGGAATCAACCTCAGCCCTGCAAATATCCCCACACCAGCTCTGCGGTCCTAGAAAAAATGAAGGGCCCTCTATTTGCTGACTGCTGAAAAAGGAGATACCTACCTTCTCCTTATTGAAGAATATTACAGCTACGTGAACCTGTCTGGCTGCATGAAAGAAAGGACTGAAAGTCGACAGACACAAACTGCGTTAGAGACTACAACCTCTAGGGATTAACTCCATCTCTGGATTCTCTCTATGGTCCTCTCTGGATCTCTGACTCCTAGCCCTCCTCCACACACAGTTCTCTATCCTTATAATAATGATTGCTTCCTATCTCTTCAGGTTCCTTCAGCTGTGAATTAATGAAATTACGTGAAGGTCAGTAAACCAGATGCTGCTAATGGGTAAACAGGATTGTTATGGGATAAACTAAATCCTAGATTCATCATTCCTGAGGAATCATATAAGGTGGGTTTCTGTTTAACAGAAAAAATACCACCCCCTTATCTGCCTCAATGAACAACTGTCTCAGGTAAGGGCATCTAGTTCCTTACTAATCTGAACTGCCTGTATCTGCTGAAAGACCTTTTTCCTGCTGATTACCACATAAAATGCACTTGCTTTCCCACCAAGTTGCTGTCCTCTATTCTCAGAGGCAGACTGTCAGCTTTTTCCTCCAATAAACTTTTCTTCTACCCACAGAGTGGTATACTTTGGTGGTTTCACTGCATCCTCACTTTTAATGTATAACCAAAATTAATTTGAGGTAGCTATTTATAGGCTGACGTGACAGCTCAGTGGTTAAGAATTCTTGGTGCTCTCTAAAGGGGCTTGAGTTTGGTTCCGAGCACCCATCTTGTACCACCCACACCAGCCTATAATTCCAACTCTAGGGGATTTTGAGCACTCTCTGGCCAGGTGCTCTGACACATATCACACCCACACAAACACACATAAAAATAAAATAAATATTAAAATTATAAGTTAATAAGAGCCTCATTGCTACTAAATGAAACAAGATGAGCCATGAACTATTACAAATGTTGGTGTGTGTGTGTGTGTGTGTGTGTGTGTGTGTGTGTGTGTGTATGTACGTGCTCCTGTGAATGTGTGCACTTGTGCATGCAGGTATACATGTGCACAAATGCATATAGAGGCAAGAGATTGATATAAAGTTTCTACTTCCATTGCTTTCTACAATTTTATTTTGAGATGGCATCTCTTATTGAATATATAGCTCAATAATTCAGGTAGAATAGGAAGCCAATGAGCTCCAGGAATTCACTTGTATCCATCATACACACTATAACCCTAGAGTCAAAGACTTAGGCTTCAGGGTTTCTGACTTTTGCATAGGTATTGGAGATCAAAATACAGGTCCTCTTGCTTGCACTTCAGACATTTTATTCACAGCCATCTCACCAGCCTCCTCACATTGGTATATGATAAACTGCATTGCTTAATATGTTAACTTAAAATTTACTATGTAATTATCAAATTCTATTCAAAGTGAGTTGGTCCACTTATTTACCATTGGAGAATTTTAAGTATTACCATAGAGAATTCATCATGGTTATGTTTAGGCTTAAAAGTAAGTAAAAAACAAAATACCAACCAGCTTAAATTCTGTTTTTATTTTTTCATATTTATTTCTCACTTTTCAGTACCCCCTTTTTCTGCCTTAGATTATGAAACTTCCTGGATCCTTCCCCTATCTGAAGTAACATTCATACCCTATTCAGTGGAAATGCTCTGCCAGAAGCAGAGATAAAGAGCTGTATCTTTAATCCTACAAGCTGTCTCCTTGCACAGGATCAGACAATTTTTCTTTTGCCACTAGTCAGCATGCTTGACATCTGTCACAAAGGCTTAGGCTCTATTTTTATTTCTCTATTGAAATCATGGTACAACACCTGCCCCTTTGATACTTGTAGCATCAAAGAACTGAGTGATTTTCAATAAAAGAACTCACCACATTTTTTTCTCTTTCTTTTGTGCTACAAATATAGAAATAAAAAAATAATACCACATAGGTATGCTATGTGGCAATAACACAATCAAATAAACCATATGGTTAATCTAATAATAATTTATCCTTAAAAAGTAATATATAACTGTTATTAATATATTTAATTTTTACCAAAATATAACAGTTAATATATTCAAAATTGTCTTTTACTTTTATCACAAAGTATTCACAGTAGTATAAAGTACAAAAGTATATATTCATCAGTTGCTGTTAAGTTAAAGTAATGAAGTAACAAAGTGTTTAATAAAATTGATTGTAAATTTATGACTTGAAAAGTGTCACTTTGCATCATTACTGCTCAAAAAGTGACGGAAGAAAAATTAAAACCTTTAGATGTTTTAGATAATAAAAGTAGGACAAATGCATCCATATCTATCAAAGCCTGGGGACAAAATCCAAGAGGAGATTATTTGAGACATTGAAATATTCAACATTCTTCACTGTATGAAAACCTCAAAAACCAAATACCAGCACAAGGAAAGCCTCATGCTAGGGAAAGATTGGCTGTGAATGAAAGCTGGAGAGATGATGTTTGAACAGAGACTGAGTGGCTGATTATAATTTCAGTCCTGTGGAGAGGTAGGACGGCTGTAGGTCCAAAAGCTTATCTTGAGCTAGTTTTGCCTCAGAGTAGCCATTCCTTGCCCACCTCTATATTGGGACTAACATTTTCTGACTAATAGATAAAAACCTTTCAGAATACATTAAAAGACTACTAGTTCCCAACAATAAAGGCTAAAAAATATTATCAGATATATCTTGGGCCTATAAAAAAGTTTCTCCAGCCTCAATGTGTCTGCCTTTGTGATGAACGTACCTTAGGTTTTTTTTTTGTTTTGTTTTGTTTTTTTGTTTTGTTTTTTGTTTTTTTGAGACAGGGTTTCTCTGTGTAGCTTTGTGACTTTCCTGAAACTCACTTGGTAGCTCAGGCTGGCCTCGAACTCACAGAGATCCGCCTGGCTCTGCCTCCCGAGTGCTGGGATTAAAGACGTGCGCCACCACCTTAGTATTTTAAATTTGCCTTGATTTGCGACTTTCTTTGTTCTGTTAAGCTATAAAAATGTCATGAAGCTGCTGCCACATTAAAACATGGAACTTGGGGTAACCTAAATCTATGTCCCCAGACCATCATCACCTAAAATGGCTACAGGATTTTCATATATGCATATAATAGCAATTATTGGGGGGAATGGTGTGGGATGTCCTGTATGCTGTGAATATATGTTGCTATGATTGATTGATAAATAAAATGCTGATTGGCCAGTAGCCAGGCAGGAAGTATAGGCGAGACAAAGAGAGAGGAGAATTCTGGAAGTGGAAGGCTGAGGCAGAGAGACGCTGCCAGCTGCCGCCATGAGAAGCAGATGTTAAGATACCGGTAAGCCACGAGCCACGTGGCAATTTATAGATTAATAGAAATGGGTTAATTTAAGATATAAGAACAGATAGCAACAAGCCTGCCACAGCCATACAGTTTATAAATAATATAAGTCTCTGTGTATTTAATTGGGCCTGAGCGGCTACAGGAGCCTGGTGGACACAGAAATACTCCAGTTACAGGGAAAAAACCATGGATTTAAATGAAAGTTAGGAAGGTTTATGGGGTGGTGTGGAGGGAGGAAAAGCAGAGGGGTTCAATGTTGCAATTAAATTATAGTCTTGAAAAAATAATAGCGCACCATGAGTGAAAAACAGACCAGTGATAAAACAAGAAATTAATTCTCTATTGATTTCTATAAATAAGGAGATCCAGATATCAGATTTCCTTGAAAAAACTTCAAAACAGGACTAAAACCTCAGTGAAATTAGGGAAATCATGTCATATGTAATTTAAAGAGACTATCAATAACAAGGTAAAACATAAAATTAGGAATTACGTGTAAAATCTAGGTAGGAAATTGTAATTAATGAAATAAAAAGTCTGAGATGGTTCAGTACTAAATTGAATAGATAGAAGAAAGTAGCCTGATTGATGATAGGGCCATTGAAAATTTTCAGTTGAGAAACAAAAGTACAAAAGAAGTTAAAACTGTGAACACTGAAGTCTAAGTGTCTGAGTGATTTGTGATTTGTAAAACACAAGCTGATGAACAGAAGCATTACTATTGGATTCCCGGAAAGACTGTCCAGTATCCAGCTACTGTCCATCCAAGCAGTGTAGGTCAAACTGGCCAAACAAACAAACAACAAACAAACATTGAAAGGATTTCTAAAGATATTCTGCTATAATCATAGATTGGTGCCTTGTCCATTCCTCCTCAGAGAGGCTTTCTCCAGCAGCAGATGGGAGCAGTTGCAGAGACCCACAGCCAGATATTATGTGGAGTGAAAGTCTAAGTTGCTAATTTGGAGGTTCCCCCATTGGGTTGCTCCCCTCAGATCTCAGGGAACCCCTCTGAACCTCTCGGACAAGCGAGACGAAAGGTTGTAGGAGTCAGAGGTGATAGAGGACATCAGGGGAACATGGCCCACTGAATCAATTAAGCAGGGCTCAAATGGGCTCACAGAGACTAAGAGAGCCCTGCAAGCTCAGCACCAGGTCCTCTGCATAGATAATATAGCTGTTACCTTGGGGTTTCTGTGGGACTGTGAAGAGGGAGAGGAAAGATTGTAGATGTCAAAGAGGATACAGGGCTTACCTGGGCTCAGAGAGGCAAGCAGCAAACATGCTTCTGCGCCAAGTCCTCTGTGTATATTTTATGGCTGTTAGCTTGATATTTTTGTGGGACTTCTAACAGTGGATATAGATGTTTCTCTGACTATTTTGCCTGCTCTTGGGACTCTTTTCCTCAAATTGGATTGTCTTATCTAGCCTCAATATGAAAGCTTTTGCCCTGTTTTATTGTATTTTGTTTTATCATGTTTGGCTGTTGTCTCTTGTAGGCCTGCTCTTTTCCAAAAGGAAATGGAGGGATAGTGAATTTGGGGGAGAGAATGCGTGGTGTGTGCACACACACACTGGAATGATTAGAGGCAGGGGAAACTGGTTAGGATATACTTTAATAAGAAAATTATCTTTTTTCAATAATAATAATAATAAAGAAACAATATTGTCTTAAATGCCCCACATTCCATCAAATATAGGAATCTAAATCTAACAACAACAATAGGTGCTGTGGGATAATCCTCTTGTACGCAGTAAAGATTTGTCACTCGAATTGGTTTAATAAAACACTGATTGGCCAGGAGCTGGGAAGGAAGTACAGGTGGGGCAACCAGACTAGGAGAATGCTAGGAAGAGGAAGGGCGGAGTCAGGATTCCCCAGCCAGACACAGAGGAAGCAAGATGAGAATGCTTCACTGAAGAAAGGTACCAAGCCACATGACTGAACATAGGAAAGAATTATGGATTAATTTAAGTGTAAGAGCTAGTCAGTAATAAGCCTGAGCTAATGGCCAAGCATTTATAAGTAATATTAAGCCTCTGAGTCAATTATTTGGGAAGCAGCTGCTGGGTATTTGGGAACAGGTAGGAGGGAGAGAAACTTCTACCTACAAGTGGCCTCTTAAATTTGACAGAGACTGATGCCTAAATAGCTAATAAAAAAACTGTGAAAGGAACAGACCAAGACTAGAAAGAATTAGCACAGCTCAACAAATACAATAAAATCAATTGATTTCTTATCAGAAACTACAGAGAAGAGATAGCTTTGGAATGATATATCTAAATTACTAAAAGATAATATTTCTATATTTGAAATGAAACATGCTTCAGGAATTACTTGTCTTTAAAAATAAATGTGGAGGGAGTTTTGTTGTACTAGAGTTTTTGTAAGGAAATCACACTGAATCTTTCCAGTTAAAGGTATAAGGGCTATTGGATACTAACTCAAAGCCATGAAAGAAATCTCTAGTAAAGATAGTTGAGCATGTGGTCAAGTATAAATGCCTTTTTTTTTTTTTTTGTATTTTGGAATTTTGTTTGAGGATTGAATTGTTTTTTTTCTGGATTAAGAAAAGTTACTATACCAAAATTCAGGAAAGATTTACCTATTTCAACACAAAGATATGATTCATGGCAAATGATATATGTGAAACTGAAGAAGCAGTATTTATTCACAACTGTTGGTATGTATCAACTCAAATTCTATTGTTACAATTTTTGGATGTTAGTATAATCCTCATGGTAATAGCAAACATGTCTTTATTTAATTATGTTAAATATGAACAGTTTAAGAGTTTTCTGATTCCAAAGTAACAACTTTCAACCAAACTGTATGCTTTCTAAAAGACAATGACAATACCAAAAGACATAATAATGTGGAAGGGGGGAATGTCCTATGGTGCCACCTCTAGACAAAGAACTATAGGCAACAATTGACTACTGAGAGAGGAATAATTAGTCTTCCTCAGAATGAGCCTCCTAACTGGTTATCCAATATAAAGTTGTCAGCACTGAAATCATATGCACACAAACAACACTAAAGGGACACAGCAATTGTACAAAATGTTGTTATGTGTGTGTATGTATGTTTTTCTGTGTGTAGCAATAATAGTTAAGGATAAAGAGATTATGAATTGGAAAGGTAATCATGTGAAGAAGTGTTGGAGGGGACTGGCATGGTGATGCACTACTTTAATCACAGCACTGGGAGACAGGCAGATTTCTATGAGTTGGAGGCCAGCCTAGTTTACAGAGTGAGTTCCAGAACATCCAAAGCTGTTACACAGAGAAACTCGGTCTGAAAAATACAAACAACTCTCCCCCATTTAAAAAAAGGGGGGGGGGTTAGAAGGAAGAAGTGAAAAACGGATAAAAAATTTTATTTAAAAATTGCAAAAATAATATTTTTTAAATCCTTGAAAAATGGAAAAAGAAAATAACAAGAAAACTACATATATATCTGTGGAACAAACAGAATGGAAGGAGAATAATGATTAAGCAAATAGTAATTAAAAGATGTTTGTATAATTATACAAAGTATAGACAAAGACTTTAAGTTAAACTGCTAAAGAACAGCAACATATATTAATAGAAAATTTTGGTTTTTTTAGGAAGATAGAAGATTTACTATGTGTCATCATGCTTTATTAAGTAATCTGCAAACATTATCCATGAAAGCTATGAGAGCGAACAGAAAAATGTATCAAACCTGGAGAACAGATACACATGTCATTGGTTAGTCCATTCTTTTAATTTTATTTTAAAAACATGCCCTCAACTGGATGTACCAGGCTCTGCTGACTCCCCATGAGAGGCTTTACCTTGTCAAGGCTAAATATTCCAGTACAAATTTGTTTGACCCATGGAGGAAAACAGACTGGTGTGGTCTAATTTTGTTAGAATTAGCACTTGATTTTCAGATATAGTAACAAGAACATGAGACACAAACAACATAGATAAATTCAATTTGAACAAAATTTAAAAAAATGTACATCGAAGAACATGTTACTTCTAAAACTATAAAAACTGTTTGGAATCTTACACAATACTGCTATTTGAGATCTGCCCTTTTAAGTCATATGTCTTTAAAATTTATCCAGACTGTTTTGCTTCCAGAGGGAAGCAAATGTTTGCTCCTAGAATGGGCATAGTGCTACATACCTTAACTGTAGCACTTGAGAGACTGAGATAAAAGTATAGCAAGCTTTTGTCCAGACTAGGCGATGTAGAAATATCAACTCAAAAATGTCTGTTTATGCATTTTATTACTATGTCAATAGTATGCCTTTTTGTTTTTCTTAGAGTCAGGGATTTTTTTGTGTAGCCCCTGAGGTTTTGGAACTCCTCCTGTAGACTGGGCTGGCCTCAACCTAAGAGATGACCTCCCTTTGCCTCTGAAGTGCTGGGATTAAAGGCCTGCACAATGACCTGATACAGTGTATTTTTAAATAAGTTTTTTGTTTGTTTGTTTTCGAGACAGGGTTTCTCTGTGTAGTTTTGGTGCCTCTCCTGAATCTTGCTCTGTAGACCAGGCTGGCCTTGAACTCACAGAGAACCTCCTGGCTCTGCCTCCCGAGTGCTGGGATTAAAGGCATGCACCATAGCTGCCCAGTCAGTTTTTTTTTAATAAGATTTTCATCTGGAAAATTTTATTTTAAACTCATATTGGTTAAATTTATCTTTTTCTTTTCCTTTTTTGCATGTAACAGTATTTTATTCTATACTAATTTGAAGAAGCTTGTCCTCAAATATACTTTTTTATTTCTACAAGATAATTATTTGCTGAGCAATATACTATTACAGAATGTGTCATTTGTTACTCATTTTTGAAGAACATTCGGCTAGTTTCCACTTATCAACTGTCATACATAGATGTGCTTTAAAACCAGGCAAATCATCTTTGTGTCAATATAAATTTTCATTTTACTGTGGACAAGGAATTAGGAATAGAACTGCAACATAAAATGATAGGATGCATTTAGCTTTATTGGATGTTGTCGAATACTTTTACAGAGTGGCCAAACTCTTGAATTCCTACAATCAATGTATAATAATTTGAGTGCTCCAGTATTTTAGGTATACCTGGCATTGAAGGTGTGTAATGTTTTGGTTTTGTGTGTATGTGTATGTGTGTGTGTGTGTGTGTGTGTGTGTGTGTGTGTGTGTGTCTGTGTCTGTGTATCTTGTGTGTGTATGTTACATAAATGATTTTAATAACTCTGAATGTACCACATATGCTTCTACATCTGTATACAGATTATTTCAGTTCTGGTGATGAAACCAGGGACTTGCCCATGATTGCTAGGTACTCTGCTAATGAGCTTCATCCTCAACCCTTGCTTGTACTTTTTTCTGAAAAGGCATTTGACAAAATCCAACACCCCTTCATGATAAAGGTCTTGGAGAGTCAGGAATACAGGGAACATACATCAACATAATACAGACAATTTACAGCAAGCCAACAGCCAACATCAAATTAAATGGAGAGAAACTCAAAGCAATTCCACTAAAATCAGGAACAAGACAAGGCTGTCCACTCTCCCCATACTTATTCAGTATAGCACTTGAAGTTCTAGCCAGAGAAATAAGAGAGCATAAGGAGATCAAGGGGATACAAATTGGAAAGAAAGAATTCAAGATTTCCCTATTTGCAGATGACATGATAGTATACATGAGTGACCCCAAAAATTCGACCAAAAACTCATACAGCTTATAAACACCTTCAACAACGTAGCAGGATACAAGATTAACTCACGAAAATCAGTAGTCATCCTATATACAATTGACAAACAGGATAAGAAAGAAATCAGAGAAACATCACCCTTTACAATAGACACAAATGATTTAAAATACCTTGGGGTAACTCTAACTAAACAAGTGAAGGACCTGTATGACAGGAACTTTAAGTCCCTGAAAAAAGAAATTGAGGAAGATGTCAGAAAATGGAAAGTTCTCCCATGCTCATGGTAGGCAGGATTAACATAATAAAAATGGCATTCTTACCAAAAGCAATCTACAGATTCAATGCAATCCCGATCAAAATCCCAACACAATTCTTCACAGACCTGGAAAGAATAATACTCTACTTCATCTGGAAAAACAAAAAACCCAGGATAACCAAAAGAATCCTGTACAATAAAACATCCTCTGGAGGCATCACAATCCCTGACCTCAAACTCTACTATAGAGCTACAGTAATGAAAAACAGCTTGGTACTGGCATAAAAACCGACATGTGGACCAATGGAATCGAATTGAAGACCCTGACATTAATCAGCACACCTATGAACATATAATTTTTGACATAGAAGCCAGAACTGTACAATGGAAAAAAGAAAGCATCTTCAACAAATGGCTGGCATAACTGGATGTCAACATGTAGAAGGCTGCAAATAGATCCATATCTATCACCATGCACAAAACTTAAGTCTAAGTGGATCAAAGACCTCAACATAAATCCAGTTACTCTGAACCTGAAAGAAGAGAAAGTAGGAAGTAGTCTTGAACACATTGGCACAGGAGATCACTTCCTAAACATAACACCAGTAGCACAGACACTGAGAGAAAAAATCAATCAATGAGACCTCTTGAAACTGAGAAGCTTTTGTAGAGCAAAGGGCACGGTCAACAGGACAGAGCGACAGCCTACAGAACTGGAAAAGATCTTCACAAACCTTATATCTGACAGAGGGCTGATATGCAGAATATATAAAGAACTCAAGAAATTAGACATCAAAATGCCCAACAGTCCAATTAAGAAATGGGCTATAGAGCTGAATAGAGAATTCACAACAGAGGAAGCTCAAATGGCTGAAAGACATTTAAGGAATTGCTCAACATCCCTATTCATCAGTGAAATGGAAATCAAAATGACTCTGAGATACCACCTTACAACTGTCAGAATGGCTAAGATCAAAAACACTGAAGACAGTCTATGCTGGAGAGGATGTGGAACAAAGGGAACTCTCCTCCATTGTTGGTGGGAATGCAAGCTTGTACAGCCACTTTGGAATTCAATATGGTGCTTTCTTAGAAAATTGAGAATCAATCTTCTCCAAGACCCAGCTATACCACTCTTGGGCATATACCCAAGGAATGCTCAATCATACCATGAGGGCACATGCTCAGCTATGTTTATAGCAGCATTATTTTTAATAGCCAGAACCTAGAAACAACCTAGATGCCCTTCAACTGAAGAATGGGTAAATAAACTGTGGCACATATACACAATGGAATACTACTCAGCAGAGAAAAACAATGACATCATGAGGTTTGCAGGCAAATGGATGGATCTAGAAAAAATCATCCTGAGTGAGGTAACCCAGACTCAGAAGGACAAACATGATATGTACTTACTCATAGGTGGATACCTGATGTAAAACAAAGGATGACTAGACTGCTACTCACAACTCCAGGGAGGCTACCTAGAAAAGAGGACCCTAAGAAAGACACAAGGATCACTCAATGACAGAGAAATGGATAAGATATACATGAGCAAACTGGATGTGGGGGGCTAATGAAGGGCAAGGGTTGAGGGAAAGAGAGCTTAGGGGAGTGGAAGACCCCAGCTAGATCAAGAACAGAGAGGAAGAACAAGGAAAAAGAGACCATGATAAATGAAGACCCAAGGAGAATAGGAAGAAGCAAAGTGCTCTAGAAGTCTCCAGGAATCCACAAAGATAATTCCACAATAGACTACTGGCAATGGTCGAGAGAAAGCTGGAACTGACCTACTCTAGTGATGGTATGGCCAAACACCCTAACTGTCGTGATAGAACTCTCATTCAATGACTGATGGAAGCAGATGCAGAGATCCACATCCAGGCCCCAGGTGGAGCTCCGGGAGTCGAATAGGCCAGAAAGAGGAGGGATGGTATGAGCGAGAATTGTTGAGACCATGATTGGAAAAAGCACAGGAACATATAGCTAAACTAGTGGAAACACATCAACTACGAACCAATAGCTGAGGAGCCCCCAACTGGATCAGGCCCTCTGGATAAGTGAGACAGTCGATTAGCTTGAACTGTTTGGGAGGCCCCCAGGCAGTGGGGCACAGACCTGTCCTTAGTGCATGAGCTGGCTGTTTGGAACCTGGGACCTATGCAGGGACACTTTGCTCAGCCTGGGTGAAGGGAGGAGGGGCCTGGACCTGCCTGGACTGAATCTACCAGGCTGAGCTGAATCCCCAGGGGAGTCCTTGCCCTGGAGGAGATGGGAATGGTGGATGGGCTTGGGAGAAGCCGGAGGGGGTGTGGGGGTGGGGCGGAAGGAGGTAGGATAGGGGAATCCGTGGCTGATATGTAAAATTAAATTAAATTGTAAAATAAAAAAATGAAAGCTATTGTTCAAATTTCTGTAAAGATTATGACATTGGATCTAAATTTTTTCTTTTAAGTGTTAATCTTTCTTAACAAGGTCCTTCCTCCTAATTTAGAGAAGTTTATGTTCAAACCTGTCATTTGTTTTTCAACTGAGCTGCTTATTTCCTCCATGTATGTTTTGAGCATACTTTACTTATCATTGATATAAGTCATGTACTAAGATATGCAAGTTTCTAGTATTTTCTCCCATGGCATCTTATCACTGTCCCTAATTCTATATTTCACACATTCACCATAATGACTTTTAGTTTATGAGTATTTTTTCTTTTGTGAACTCTGTTTTGGTTCTATGCACATGCAATTTTGCTTAATTTATATCATGCAGATTCATTGTTGTATTTTCTGCTGAATATTTTATGAAGTTATATAAGAGTTGAGCAAATATCATTTTGTCACCTTCCATTTTTGCATATAATAATATATTTTAAATATTACCCCACAAATGCACTTGCTTCTTATTTCTACAAAGATTAAAAGACCACATTTATGTATTTATGAAATATACTGCATACATTTAGAGACGTAAGACAACACAAATTATGCTTTTACATGTGATTATTTTCACTGAGTTAAAAACAGCTTTTGACAGGATGCTGTTTTTATCTATGGATTGTTAAGGAAAATCTGTTTATGTTCCTTCCCCAGCTTCTAGAAATGATCTAAATACTTTCTTGTAGGATTAATGTTACTTTCAGTTCTTATTCTATAGTTGCTTCTGCTTTCCAGGTCTTCCTGCTATCCTTTTTTTTTATAATTTAATTTTACATATCAGCCATGGATTCCTCTGTCCTCCCCCTCCCCCCTTCCCCCTTAGCCCACCACCCACTCCCATCTCCTGCAGGGCAAAGACTCCCCTGGGGACTCAGCTCAACCTGGTAGATTCAGTCCAGGAAGGTCCAGTCCCCTCCTAAAGTATTCTAATTAATCAGCTTTATTTTGGATTTTTTGACATTCACTTAGATTTTGGATGTCTAATTCAAAGGATATATATTTTTTTTCATTTTCATTAGTATTTACTAATTGTATAAAACAATGGGGGTCACTATGACAACTCTCACATGTGTGTAATATTTAATCACCAGCTGTCATATCCTGTGCTACACTTTTTCCCCTTCTCTACTTTCGAGTTCATGTTTTACTTTAATGTATTCTCTACTGTTTTATATTTTGTATTCAATTAATGATTCCTGTGATTAAATTAAGTTGACCAATGTAATCTATATTAATTGCTCCATCTCAAATTCCTTAACTGTCACATCTGTGAAATCCCTTTCCTTGGGATTACATAAAGAATTTGGAGGATTAGTTGTAGACATTTTCAGGGTTTGCATTCTGTTTCCAATATGGCCAGAGAAAATGTTAGATAGAATTTCACCTCCTTCAATTTTTAGGATTTGTTTTATGATCTAGGATAGGTACACACTTCCCTTTTCTGTGTTTTTCTAACTGTGTATTTAATGCATCCTAGTATACTGAGTGGGATCCTTACATCTGATTTTATATTCAAGTTTTCATAAAATTAATTAAAATGCGTCTTCCATTTAGATTATTTTATCAGGTATTCATTGGGCGTCTCCATCACAGCTCCATAAGACACATGTTCTTGCTCCACTTCATTATTGTGGTGATTTGAATGAGAAATGTTGCCCATAGGCTTCAGTATTCAAACACTTAGTCCTCAGTTGGTGGCACTTCTGGGGAGATTTAGGTGGTTCAGCTTTGCTGGAGAAAATGTGTGACTGTAAGTGGACTCTGAGATTAAAAGATTTGGGCCACATCCAGTTTACCGTCTCTGCTTGGTTTTTGTAGCAGAGGATGTGAGCTCCCAGCATCCTTTTCCTGCCATCATGCGTATTGTTTCCTGCCATATCACCCCACAATGATGGATTTTTATCCCTCTGAAACTGCTAGCCCAAATAACCACTTGTTTTGTAAATTTCCTTGGTCCTGGTGTTTTATATCAGCAGCAACAACAACAACAACAACAACAACAACAACAAAAATAACTAAAACACAAAGACTCTGGCCTCACAGAGTCTTATTACAGTGCCCTTTTTATTTGCCTTATGAACTTAATCATGAAGCTTGCTTTTCATCAACTGTCCTCACTTATTTAGGCTGTATAATTCTATTCCCCCCTACATTTGGGCCCAAAGAACCTACATGACACTGTCTGAAGTCCTATAGGAAAGGGAAGCCAGTAGAGAAGATCTAAGCTCAACATTTATATCAGAGACAAGTCCATAATGAATCATGTGGAGTTGGAATATGCAATGTTGTTCTGTATGTTGTGAATGTGTGTTGTTCTGATTGGTTGATAAGTAAAATGATGATTGGTCAGTAGCCAGGTAGGAATTATAGGTGGGATGAGAGACAAGCAGAATTCTGGGAAGAGGAAGGCTGATTCAGGAGTCACCAGCCAGACACAGAGGAAGAAAGATGACAAGGCAGAACTGAATAAAGATACCAAGCCACATGGCTAAACATAGATAAGAATTATGGGTTAATTTAAGTGTAAGAACTAGTCAGTAATAAGCCTGAGCTAATGCCTGAGCAGTTATAATTAATATAAGCTTCTGAGTGATTATTTTAAAAGTAGTCCACGGAACTGTGGGGGCTTGGCGGGACTGGAGAAAACTTCCAGCTACACTAGGCTATTGAATTGGTGGTTAATTTTTAATGCAACATTAATGAGGTAATAACCAACAAGATCCATGCAAAAATGGAAAGTTTGTTAATTAACATAATGACTAAAAGGTGAGTTCTTCACAGTGAAATGTCTACCTTTATTTATGGAATAAATAAAGTATACAAGACAGAATATACTTGTGTCTTGTCAAGTGTAGTGAATAAACATGGTAGTGTTTCAAATAAGAATGGCAATTAATTTTAGTACTTATATCCATATATTGTTGACTTTATGGAAATATACAATGTACAGTTAAGATCTAAACTCACATAAAACAGAGTTTTACTACTTTCACATTTTGTTTTCTTACAATTCATTTGAAAGTCCTTAGTATCATTCTGTGTAGGAAGGTATCCTGGTTTAAATATAAAAATGTCCTCCATACGCACATGTGTTTGAATACTTGGTCTCCAAGTAGTGGAGCTGTTTGGGAAGTTCAGGGGATTTTTAGGAGGTGGAGCCTTGTGGGAGGAAATACATCATTGAGGATTTTTTGGCTGGCCTCATTTCCTGTTTCTCTCTTTCTGCTTCCTGAATGCAGATGCAATGTGACTAGCCAGTTTCTTGCTCCTGCTCTTGCCATCATGCTTTCCCTGACTGTTGCAGTATCTTTTATACCATGATGTATCTATACTTCGAAGTCTAAAACAAAATAAGCCTTCCTTCCTTACATTGTTATTTTTTTCCTTCAGAGCATTTTACTATAACAACAAAAAGTAATCAATACAGACAGCACTATGACCACTAGATACATTTAGCATTCTTTGACTGTAGCGTCCTCTGTAATACATGATGAACTTACAACCACACTGTAAATAATTATTCCATCAACAACTGAAGCATATTCTTCATAGTACATTAAAAATATAAACACTAGGCCGGGCGTTGGTGGTGCACGCCTTTAATCCCAGCACTCGGGAGGCAGAGGCAGGCGGATCTCTGTGAGTTCGAGGCCAGCCTGGGCTACCAAGTGAGCTCCAGGAAAGGCGCAAAGCTACACAGAGAAACCCTGTCTCGAAAAACCAAAATATATGTATATGTATATGTATATGTACATGTATATTATTATATATATATATAAACACTATTGTCCTAGTTAGTTAGTTAGTTAGGGTTATTACTGCTAGGATGAAACACCATGAGAAAAGCAAGTTAGAAAGGGTTCCTTTTTCTTATAATTTCACTCCTTAGTCCATCACTGAAGGAAGTCAAACAGGAACACAAGCAGAGCTGGAACCTGGAGGCAGGAGCTGATGCAGAGGCCATGGAGGGGTGTTGCTTACTAGCTTGGTCATCATTCGTTGCTCAACCTGCTTTCTATAGAACTCAGGAACACTAGCCCAGGGACAGCACCACCTACAATGAGCTAGACCCTGCCTTACCAATAAGACAATAACCTATAGGCTTGCCTGTAACCAGATCTTTTGGAGATATTTTCTCAATTGTGGTTTCCTCCTTTCAGATGACTCTAGTTGTGTCAAGTGGACATAAAACTAGCCAGCAGCACAATCACCAATAAAAATCTAGAGTAAATCTGAAAAAAGTCAGTGATTTTGGATGACTGAATTGTCTGTTTTAAAAACTGGTAAAACTGTGGACAGTGGAGTTGGCAGTATAGCAGAGAGAATGGCAGTACAAACGATCTGCCAACTGAGCAAAGTGAAATGCTTTTAGAACATTCGGTATACTCCTAACTACTACAGATTTAAAAGGAAAACAAACAATAATTTAAAAATCTAGACAATAGAAATATAGCAAAGAAAATACAGGTTGATTGAAAATGTTCTGAGTTAGCACACCAGCTATACAAGCCTAAATTCCTTCGTGTTACATTTATTCATTTCTTAAAGGGTCATATTCATCAAGGAGGAAGTACTTGCTCCCCTAAACACATTTTTACTCTAACCTTATTTCAATAATTATATCATCAATTCAAATAGCTATCTTAGAAAATATTCAGATGCTAATTAAATGACATTGAACGGATGTATCCTAACTCTCAGAAGTATTTGAAGAACCTCTTTTCTGTTCAGTTAAAATGGATTTTTGTAATGGAATTGCACTGAAGCATAAGCTTATAGTTTCATATAGGGTAGCAGAAGTAGTTTGTTTCAAGATATGAAAATAATATTTCAAACATACTTCTCAATTCAGATGAACTGTTTATATTGGTAAAATAACTCTTTATTGAACTGATGATGTTGCCTATGGTTCTTTATTCCTGGTTTTGATGGATGTCACTAGTTAGAGCTTAGTTTAGAGCTTCCAGTTTAGGTTAAAGTATGGGGACAATGTCCTTTAACATACCACATAAGTGAAGATGATAACCTTATGTATGTTTATAGTGGTTACTGAATATTTTAATATTTCTCTCAATACATGTGTCTTCCCCCCACGCCCAGGAGAAACTGGTCTCTCTAAAAACAGATTTCTGTCTACAGTCTTTTCTAATTTAAGTAAGCCTTTTACTTAATATCTTCAGTAAAAGTGAATTCTCCTGGAATTTTTTTCAATTCCTAGAATTGGGGCTGATTTGTAGAATACTGGTAACTGTGGAAGAACTGAAGACACGTGGAGTACACACAGGAAAATAAAACAAAATAACAGCTAAAAAACAACAAAAACAAAAACAAAAACAAAAACAAAGCAAAACAATCCAGGATTGCGTTGCTCTTTACCCACCAGCTTCTATATCAGGACCTGCATGAGGTTTGCACTGAGATTCTTATCTGTTACTAATGCCTGAATTACTGAACCTACTGTGTGTGACTTTGGCTCACCTACTTCATTCCCTGACCTTTCTTACTTTTGCTTTATTTTGCAGTGCTGGTGACTTCCCAGAATCTCTAGTTGCGGGTTATTGGTTATTTTAGATGAAGAATCTCAAAAGACTCACAAGCTGTTCTCGTGCCACGCATGAGTGACAGCATGGGAAGCAGTTCTAAGATCTGCAGCCATCATTCTTTGTGGCTTTGAGGACATGCAGCACCTTCTGTGAGGCACAATGATGAAAACCAGAACAGATGGCTACTCATGTCAGCTCATTGAAAAGCCTCCTAGGGTGGTAATGTAGTTCCCTGCTACGAGTTTTGCTCCTTTCTAAAAGGATCTGTCTTATCTACACTTTCCTTCCAGTGTGTATAAAGCCTTGAGCCTTTTGTCTCTTTCATGAACCTGTTTGAAAACAGCATCCTCACTGGAAGACCTAAGTCAGAGAAAAGAGTCCCGGAGTAAAATAAAACCTTCCCATCATTCTCAGGGAAAGATAAATGTAAAAGTGAGATATGGAAATCATTTGCACTTCTTCTATTATCATAAAAAAACAGAAATTATAATCTGAAGTCTATGTATCTCAGTGTCCTATGAGTTCCATTAGTAAGAAGCAGTATTTTCAAAGAGTGTTTGAGATGTCATGAAGAAATAATGCACAATAATGTACAAAACCAAAGGCCTAGGACCTTAGACCCAAGACCATAATGAATTCTCAAAGGTAATATGTGTACATGAGGCTATTTTATAATAGCCACATAGACGTCTATTGGTGCTACGAACTACAAGATTTCAAAAGTGTTTTGCACCAAAATTATCACAAATGTCTTTTGTTTAATGCATGGTGCCTTTGATTCAAATTTTTCACCCTAAAAGAAAATAAATACATAAAAATTTAAACAGAGGATTCCAAGTTCTCTCTACATTGGGCCTATTGTTTTTAAGAAAAGATAGAATTCTTAGAGCCTTTTGTTTCTACTATAAGTAATGCAATACTCCTACCTTAAGTGTGTAAATAGTGATTTTTAAAAGTAGGTTACTGTAAAATAGTTTATTAATGAAATTTATCCACTAGGAGACATCAATATAAACCAAATACTGTGTGCCGAATATTCTCCTGCTACTCTGAGATTTTGCTAAATTCCATTTAATTATTTATCCAATAACTTATGGGAAGTTCAAGGTCACTGGGTGATTTCTGAAAACAGAAAATGTTCATTGTCGTTTCTCTTTGAACAAAGTTAGTTTGCGTTTGTGGCCCCTGTTGGATCCTGATTCCTCCAAGGTCTGTTTCCCAGTCCTTTTGTCTCCTCCTTACCGGAACTCTAACATCCTCAGCATTGATGACGCAATCGCCCGCAGCTCCAGTTCCTCTTTCCTCCAGAGACATGATAATCAGAGCAAATTAAAGGTTAAAAAAATTTACAAAACTCAAAATCACAAGCACACATACAAACACACACACAAAAATCAAGTGAGTATGTGAGTTATTTCAAACTCCTTTCCAATTTCAGTGAAGTATTTTTTTCATCTGGAATGTTCAATTATTTTAATGTGAAGTAAAATAGAAAAGTACTGCACGTGGGGCTCGATCCACATATTTATACCATGTCAAGCAGTATATGATATTTACATAATTACATATCTCAAAACTTTAAGAAACAGCATTTAGGCTACTTTTAAAAGAAAGGTATGCTTGAGCTATTCCTTCATGACCAAATAAAAGTGTCCTTCTTTTTTAATTTTTGGGGTTAAATTTAAACACTCTGCTCAAGATAGACAGCTTCCCACTATGGCCATCCACATCTGCCCTGGACCAGGGAGATATCTCAGCAGCTAAAATCACTTGCTGTAAAAGCCTTATACTCTGTGTTTGATTTCTAGAATCTCCATGGGATATTCCAATTGAATAGAGCTGTCCTCTGACTCTCACACATGGTGGGGCATGAGTGTGCACCCACCACCATAACATGCACACATCCACAACAATAAATAAGATAACTTATATGAAGATTTTATTATTTAATGTATTAAATCAAGGTAAATATGTCCAAGATGCTATGTCTTCAGTTCTTCTTTATATGTTTTTGAAATAGCTTATATATTTATTGTTAAATTTCAGAAAACAATCATCACTTTGAGCATACAAAAATTTTGAAGCATTTACAAATAAAATATATTACTTTTATAATGTTTACTTTTATACATGCTATTTTAATATACCAAGCTTATTGTTGCTAGTTTATACATTTATTTGACCTAGCAAACATTGATTTCCCAAAAGTATGTCACATAAAATGACTATAATTCTTTATATTATTTCATCTATTTGAAGTTCTTCTCTATTAAATAAAATGTCTGTATGTCATGCATATAGTACTTATTATCATCAGGATATAAAGGTAAAAGTTATAGAATATGAAAGACATGCCCTTGTTTTGGTAAAAAAATTATTAAAATAACTCAGTATTTATAATAAATATGTTGCTAGAAAAAGCACAAGCTTTGGGATTAAAGATTACAAAGTAAAAGCTATTAATTTCATACCATCAGTTTGTCTTAAAATAGCTGAATAAACCCATGAAGAGAAATATTCACCTTATGCATGTGCTTCTGTCTATACTGTCTTCTCATATTCATGTGAACTGTTTCAGGAAAATTAACTTGTACTGTGTGTTAAGCCCTCTGGTCTCTCCTTGCTTGTTTTCAAGAACAATTCAGAATGTGCACAGCAACCACAGTTACAACATCTCAAGATATGGGGAGGGTTGCCAGAATACCCCTGGTCCTCTTACAGTATTTTCCTACCTTTCACTGACCTGTAACAGAATTAGACCAAGCTATTATGCTGCTGTTATGAAGCGAAGACCCAAATAGGCTGCTTTCTGGAGGCTCTCATCTTTGGTCCAGGTGGGATGCATACAGCTGGAGCTACATCTGCTCTTGGCAGCTTTCTGAGATTTCTTGGACCTGATCATGCTGAATGCTTGGCTTCTTCTGTCCCTGGCTGCTTCTATACAAATAATGAACCTGTTCTGTGTAAACTTTTGTGTGCATAAGCGTTCTGTCTCACTAGACTCAGGCAAGTTAATAAGCAGTACACTGTGAACTTTCTTCACAGTTTCTTATTGAACTATGAGACAGGCAGTTGCTCTCAGGTAATGAAGAATTAATTAATTAATCATCTTCCTTTACAGAAACACATTTAAAACTTGGAGGATGGAACTCACATGTCCTCAGGGAGAGAAATTTAGAAAGTAGAACCTTTTTGAAGAAAAGTATCTCCACCATTCTTCATGAAGGATAATCCTGAACCCCGGGTTCTATAGCAAAAGGAGCATCATAAATGTTCACTGGTATTTTTAGTGAGGCTCAAGCAGAAGGGAATGCCTTTCCCAGGAGTTGTTTTCTAGGTTGATAATTGTTCTTTGATTCCTATTCATTCACCTTTTAGATATACCCTCTATGATTGAAAAGAAAAGATATCTGTACCATAAAAAAGAGGTTAATTTGAAATAAGAGGTTTGCAAAACAAAACAAAAACAAACCTATTTTGTTCAAGAAAGAAAGATGACAAATTTCTACAATTTCTACCCACACTAGCGGCATGTTTACCATAAGCCATACATTTCCCAGTTCCCAGTTACTCTAGCTCTTGCAAACTGTATTCTTTCACTTATTGAGACTCCTCATCTGTCTTGTATGATAGAGGTCTGTGATGGTTTGAATAAGAAATGTACCCTGTATTCTCAGGCATTTGAACACCTGATCACCAGTGGATGGTGTTATTTGGGAGTTTGAGGCAGTAAGGGCATACTGGAGGAAGCATAATACTCAGGGTGAGCTCTGGGTCTCTAAGTTTATCACACTTCCTGTTTGCTGCTTTATCTTCTTCAAGATTCCAGATGTGATCCCTTCCTGTCACCATGCCTGCCGTCTGCTTTCTTTGCTCTGACATTATGGACTCTAACCCCTTGGAACTGTAAATAAAAATAATTCATTTTCTATAGGTTATCTTGACCATGATGTTTTGCCATAGCAACAGAAAAGTAAGGAATTCAGCTTCTCTTAAAAAAATATCTCACATAAAGTAGCCATTTCAACTCCTTTCACCCTTGAAGCTACATAAACTGAGGCTGAAGTTTTCTTTGGTCCTGCCCAGCCCCATGGACCCTGAAGCCCCTTATAAAATAATCACTCAGAAGCTTATATTAAATAAGACTGCTTGGCCATTAGCTCAGGCCTACCATTGACTAGCTCTTACATTTAAACTCAACCCATTTCTGTTAATCTATATGTTACCACATTTTCCATGTCTGTACCTGTTTGCCATAACATGCTGTTCCCTGGACAGCGGGCTGGCATCTCCTAACTCAGCCTTCCTCTTCCCAGAATTCTCCTTATCCCACCTGTACTTCCTACCTGGCTACTGGCCAATCAGCATTTTATTTATCAATCAATCAGAGTAACACATTCACAACATATAGAGCACCATCACACATCAGTAACCCAAAGTACATGAATAACCCCTAAATAATCAGCCAATGTCCTATTAGACAACAAGTTAGTTAAAGACTACCTCTTAAAAAAACCAAGACAGAGTCTATGATGTTGTTAACAAAACCTTTTATCCCTGGGTCTACCACTCAGAAATGATAGAAAATTAGTCCACAATGTGACCTCCCAATATCTCTTCAAAGTGGCAATCATCTTTCCTTTATTACTGAGATCACTCCATCTGTCCCTACATCACCAGAAATTAGATATAACATTATTTTTCTGAGTCCCCAGTCCTTAAGAAAGGTAGACTTTGCTAATGAGGCCTTAAAGCAGTCTGTTAAAATGTTTCACATGAGACTCATCTGACATGGATATCATTGTTACCCACAGCCAACTTTAGAGTTTGTATAGGCCTTCATTCACCTCGAAGATTTAGACAATTTGAGGTGCTTTATCCAAGCCCTTTTCTACATTCAGAACTGTCCTTAGATGATGAAACCCCCTCTTGAAGACACTTCGTCTTGGGACTCAATAAGTTCCAATAGAGTAGGAAAGAAAACGCAATGAGTCTGTGACCCTTTCTGAAGTGGTAGAATAGATGCTGGTTAAAACTTAGGGCACTCCCAGGCAACAACTAACTCTGATTTCAAAAGATCCTTTTCCTCTATTTTCTTCTTTTCCTACAGTGCTCAAGGCCCCAGAGACTGCCAACTGAATTCATTGTTCTTGAGTAGAAACTTAAAAAGAGATAATTATATTAAATTGAATACATCCCATAACCCTTTGGGAGAGTCAACAACTAGAACACTTTAAGGGTCTGTTAAAATGAGCATATTAGCAAATATTTTACTCTTTCCCTCTTCCCCTTGTTAAAAGAAACACCTTCCTGTATGTCGCTGGTTTGGGTCAGTCGTTGGTTTTCAGCTTTTATTATTTAAGTAAAAAACCCACACATTATTTATTTCTAAAACTATGTCCAAGGTCATTGTAAGTCAGCAAGTTCCTAGCCTTACAGTACTTCTGGACTCCAATGAAGATCATTTTCTCCTCATGTGGGTGGTTAGAACCAGATATAACAGTACATTAATCAGGAAAGAGGTAATAATTTGACATTAAGTGTAGTTATAGGATGGGATTTTACTCAGTGGTGTAATGTGTAGTTATAGGATGGGATGTTACTCAATGGTGTATTTACTCAACTCAAGACAAAAAGGGGACATGGAAGACCTTTTCAAAGGAGGAAACAAATACAATGTTCCAGAGATGTCAAACATGCCAATTCAGTACTTCTCTCTAGACAGATACCCACATAGATATTGAGGAACCAAACACAAGTATCTGGTATTGTGTTCCCCAAAATATTGTGCACCCTAATAAACTTATCTGGGGTCAGAGACAGAACAGCCACTAGATACAAAGGCTAGAAAATGGTGGCACTCATACCTTTAATCCTAGCATTCCAGAGGTAGAAATCCCTCTGGATCACTGTGAGTTCAAGGCCACATTGGAAACAGCCAGGCATGGTGACACAAGCCTTTAACCCCAAGAAGTGAGCCTTTAATCCCAGGGAGTGGGCAGAAAACAGAAAGATATATAAGGCGTGGAAACCAGAAACTAGGAGCATTTGGCTGGTTAAGCATTTGGCTGGTTAAGCATTTGGCTGGTTAAGCTTTTAGGTTTTGAGCAGCACAGTTCAGCTGAGAGCCATTCGGATATGAGGACACAGAGGCTTCCAGTCTGAGGAAACAAGATCAGATGAGAAGTTGGCCAGGTGTGGTTAGCTGTGGCTTGTTCTGTCTCTCTGATCTTCCAGTGTTCACCCCAATACTTGGCTATGGGTTTGTTTTATTAATAAAGACCTGTTAAGATTCCTACTACAGGTATCAGGATAGATATTTTCAAAATAAGTAAGAACACGCATTTGAACGATTCATAAACATGCCTTTAAAGCCGGATAGCTCAATTATGCTGAGAATTACCACATAGTTCTTGGAGTATCCCAGTGAAGCCCCATGTCTAGGATGGATCTCTATTGACTTGTGAAACAATTATTGCTATTTGTTTACCAGAATCTTGTGCTACTGAGTGGGTTATGAGGATAGGGATACATTGAGCAGTTTCTAATTCTTAATAGAATTAAGGGTTCATTATTACTAACATCTAGTTTTGCTATTGTCAAATGTACTGTAGGATTTCCTTAGATATGTGGGAAATAGCCTAAATTGAGAATACCTCTGATGAGTTTCCTACTTGAAAACAACTTCATACAGAGATGT
Organism: Peromyscus nudipes; assembly: GCA_902168325.1. NCBI lineage: Eukaryota > Metazoa > Chordata > Mammalia > Rodentia > Cricetidae > Peromyscus > Peromyscus nudipes. The sequence continues at coordinate 54,605 of CABHPH010155584.1, forward strand.
TTTGCCAGATTCAATGGCCAAGGACCATAGAGTCTGACACAAGTGTTGGGAGCAGATTACATTTTGATGTTGCAGCAATACTGGTCTGTGTCCTTCATATAGTGTTGGTTTCTGCTGGTGTGAAAAATTAGAAGAGTATCTAGGAGGCTTCTATTGGGCATCCAGAAAGCTTCTCAGATCAAGTTATGTGTGACAGAGATTCCTTGCATGATAGCTGTAAAAAAAAAAATTGTTGAAAGCCATGGTGTGAAGATACCATGACCATGATTTGAATACCTATCAATCTGCAGGCAAAGAGAGGAACCAGCCTAAGAAAGATAAAATATGTGCTTCATGTGGTACATGTAAGTTTGTGGATATTCAAGAGGTTCTTGGAACATGGGTATTTCCACACCAGTTTGATACAGGACTTGACAATTAACCCAAAAATTTTCTTTTCAAGATTCCCTAAAGATATCTTCACCCTAGAAAGCAAAAAGAAAAAGAGAATAAGATATGAGATAGATCATCGAATCTACTCTGAGAAAAAAGATAAAGAAAAATAGGATAAATAGGTAGATCACTGAATCTACACTGAAGAAAAAGGGGAAGATATAAAAATGACAAAAGGTAGACTACTGAATGTATTATGAAAAGAAAAAAGAGAGAATATGGATATGATAAGATAAAAAGGGAGATTATGGAATCTACTTTTAAAAAGGAACTACTTGTTTTCAATAAGATAAGTAATGAAAAAATTTTTTGTCTGAATTTGTCAAATGTTACTGGACTGGACATTGTTAATATATATAGTGGAGTTTTTTGTCTGGATCTGTCAAATGTTAATGGACTAGACATCGTTAATGTAATCTTGACTGTGTATTTTGTATATACTTATTGGATAGTTTTTCTTGTATTAGTCATAAGCTTTTTTAATTTTAGACAAAAAGAGAGGAAATGTGGTGGTATTGTGTTCCCCAAAATATTGTGTATGCTAATAAACTTATCTGGGGTCAGAGAACAGGACAGCCACAATATTAAACAGAGGTTAGGCAGTAGTAGCACACGCCTTTAATCCTAGCATTCCAGAGACAGAAATCCCTCTGGATCTCTGTGAGTTCAAGGCCACATGGGAAACAGCCAGGCGTGGTGACCCACGCCTTTAATCCCAGAAAGCCACACCTTTAATCCCAGGGAGTGGTGGTAGAAAGCAGAAAGGTATATAAGGCGTGAGGACCAGAAACTAGAGGCATTTGGCCTGGAGAAGCACTGGGCTGGTTAAGCATTCAGGCTTACAAGCAGCAGTTCAGCTGAGACTCATTCGGATATGAGGACATAGAGGCTTCCAGTCTGAGGAAGCAAGACCAGCTGAGGATCCGGTGAGGTGAGATAGCTGTGGCTTGTTCTGTCTCTCTGACCTTCCAGCATTTACCCCAATACCTGGCTCAGGTTTGATTTTATTAAGAAGAACTTTTAAGACTCATGCTACACCAGTTCCAAATATCAGGCATGGGACATCAGTTTGATGTTCACTCTGCTGGGGTCAACATTGATTTTGTCAGGCTATTCTTACTATCTTTATCACAATTCTTCCCTTTTTGGATAAGGACATCTATTCTGTGTCATTATATGCTGGAAGTATATAATTTGATTTTGATTTCATTGGGCCTCACATGAACATGATTGTCTTAACTCAATAATGATATATCACACATGTAATCTATACTCTGAAGGCTATTGATGGAGACTTGTCACATGTTTGAGATCCACCTTATCATTACAATGAGTTTCAGTCTAGTCTGAGCATTATGAAATGGATATGAATCTTTCAGAGATGGGGAAGGGATATGTTTGGATGACAAGTTGGTAAGGCCTAAAGATGTCAAAATCAATCCCCAGTGTTGAATGAACTGTATTTGGAATCACTTTATAAATACATCTTTGGAAGAAATTATAAGGATGTTTTCAGAGTGTTTTAATTGAGAAGGAAAGACCCTGAATGTAATGTATGTGGGAACATCTTATGTGCTGAGAACCTAAACTGAATAAAAAGAGAAAAAAGAGAAAGAGAGCTGAGTGCCAGCCTTTCTCTCTCTCTCTCTCTCTCTCTCTCTCTCTCTCTCTCTCTCTCTCTCTCTCTCTCTCTCTCTCTCTCTCTTTCTCTCTCTTCATCCTTATCCTTCATTTTCCTGTAACATGGCCTTGCTTGTTATGGTGGTCAGTATTCTAAAACTGCAAGAAGAAATAAACCCTTACTTCGCAGTGTCACGTCACTACTGTTAGGTATTTTCTCATAGCTGAAGAACTGAGTTTGACCCCTGGAATCCACATGGGGAAAGGTGAGAATCAACTCCCACAAGTTGTCCTCTGAGCTCCAGACATATGCTGTTGGAACACCACAGCTAAATAATCAACAATGTAATTAAAAACTCATAGCAGCTGTTGTTGCCTACATAAAACCAAATAGTTAGCATTCCCATATGGAGGGAGGAGGAGCTTATGAGTTTCACTACTGACTGATGACCTATTGGTGGTTTATGGCTTTGGAGAGGTGAGTCAGTTTTCATTAAGGTTGTGGCCTCTAGTTAGATAGACCTTGTTCCAGTAGACGGTTCTACACCTAGAATATATGGGCCACACAAATTAAATGTACTGCTTTATTAAGGAAAAAGAAGGAAGGAAATAATGGTGAAGAAAAAGAGAAGAGAGAGAGAGAGAGAGAGAGAGAGAGAGAAAAGAAAGAAAGAAGGAAAGAAAGGAAGAGAACATGGAACATGAAGTTGAGAGTGAGGTGGAGGAATGAGGATTCAATCTGTGAGTCATTAGGTAGTAAATGGTAAATATGTTCAAAATCCATAGTATGCATAAATTAAATTATCAAATTAATATTAATCAATAATACAATTACTATTATATTAATTTTAATTTCAAAATAAAATGACATTAGAAATCTTGATTTTTTAAGAGTATAACTTAATTTCTTCAGTGTTGTAACAGTGCATAGCATATGTCTGGTGCTCCAGAAAGAGGTGGGTCCTGCTTTTCTATATCACAGTGAATATGAGAATGGAGTTGCCACTTTGAGATTCTACTTTTGATTTGGGGGCCATGTATACTCAGATGCACAGTTACTGCATCATGTGGTAGCTGTAAGTGTGTGTGTGTGTGTGTGTGTGTGTGTGTGTGTGTGTGTGTGTGTTAGAGAAACAGAGACAGAGACAAAAAGAGAGATATATACATATATATAATCTATAGGTAGGTTCTGGGGATGAAAAGCATGTCGTTGGATGCACACCAGGCAATTACTGTAGTACTGAACCATATCCTGAGGCTTGTATTTGTTTGTTTGTATTAATGAACCTACAGTCTCTGTACTAGAGAATGACCACAGAACTTAATGCATGCTAAGTATAATCTACTACTGGGTTTCTACTCCAAACCCTTATATTTAAGTTTTTATTGAGAAGGAAGTGCATTTTCTCTTCTCTGGTTCTCCATTCAGTTTACCACAGCACCCTTACTATTTTGTATTCCTAAAATCATAATGTTTGTGGCCGTGCTTCTGGCATCCTTTATATATTTAAGTTATATATTAAAATTTGAAAATAACGTTTGAGCTGTGATGGAAAGATTATTAGATTGTAAATGCTATTCTAACAAATATAGAGTTCAATGGTGTCCCGGAACACTGACATTGACAAAAGAAAAGAATCTCCACACTGTTCTCTAGTGTCTTCCACAGTTTGTATTCCTCATAGCAGACTATAAACTTGCCAGATGACCAGCGCTGTCACTAGGGCTCTTTTATAATTTGTATTTCTGATGGTAGTCATTCTCTCATCAGTGATATGTCCAGTTTTGGCCCCTTGTTACTCAATGAGTATAAAATGTGTGTTAGTAAAATATATTTCAGAGACCCATCACACAATATGTTAAAAATTTAGATTATATCTTGAAAATGGTGGAGTGTATCCCAGTGTTAAACATCTATATCCAAAACAAAATGAAACATAAACCAAAAACTAACAAGTAAAACAAAACTCAGATGGTCAGGGGGAATCTCTGTAGGGCATGCCTTCATGTATTGTCTGGGGTGTGCAGTTAGTTTAAAATAGATTATTTTTTCCCAAATTTATTGAAATGTGTACACTTAAAATGTCCACTTTTAAAATATATCAATAATATAAAGTTTTTATAAATAATTAAGAATGCTGAAAATAACCTTAGTTAATTAAGAGATTATAGGGATCTCAGGCTTTCCTTTTATGAAGCAATATTTAATTCCTTTGAGAAAAAATATCAGCCTCATTTTATCTTTTCTCTGAAATTTGTGTACTATTCTTGATTTCAATAAAAGAGAAACTCAAGATTTAATATGGAATGTAAATATATTTAACAAATGCTAAAAATCCAAAATTGTTGTTTTGCTCTCCATCCCTTCAAAGCACTCTTTTCATTTCTATTAAAATCTAGTCTATGGGTTTCTTTCTGATTTAAAATACTAATATAAATGCTAAACAAATGTCTTTTGGTTTCACAATAAAGCTAACATTTTAAAAAATTCAAAATATTACATTTCTTACCAAGTTTATAAACTTTTTTTTCCTTAAAAATTTATATTAGTGCTGTATAGTGTAGCTGAAAGTTTTCCTGTGTTCTGCCTGGCCCATGGTGAGGACAAATGTCTCTCATCCACTGGTCCCACAGCTGCTCAGACCCAAGTAAACACACATAGGCTTAAATTAAGTAAAAGTGCTTGGCCATTAGCTCGGGCTTCCTACTGACTAGCTCTTACACTTAAACTCAGCCCATTTCTGTTAACCTATATGTCTCCACGTTTTCCATGGCTTTACCTGTGTGCCATTACATACTGCTCCCTGGATGGCAGGCTGGTGTCTCCTGATTCTCAGCCTTCCTCTTCCCTGCATTCTCCTTATCTGATTATCCCACCTATACTTCCTGCCTAGCTACTGGACAATCAACATTTTATTAAACCAGTGTACAAAAGCATTTTCCCACAGCATTTCCCCTTTTCTGTTTAATTGAAAAGGAATGTTTTAACTTTAACATAGTAAAATTACATATAACAAACAGTTATCAAGCAAAAATTACAATTACAATATCTAGTCTATTTGTATTTGGCAAAATAAAAGAAAATATTCTATCTATCCTATATTTGTGAGTCTTAGGTTTCATATCAATATTATCTCTTATCATAACCAAGGAAAACCATAATAATAACTATCTAGTCTTCAACTACAACAAAGACCTCAGAAGGATATAATATTATCTAAGTAAATAGAAAGAGCATTGTAAGCAACTTCCAAAAATCTAGAATGACAGAGATGGCTGTCTGCCTGGACATTCATCCAAAGTTCCTCTGCAATGTTGAGGCATCCATTCTTCAGCCTACAGGTCTAGAGTCTCTCAGTCGCTTCTTCCTGTGTCCTGTAGAATGTCTGACAGTTTTTTATGTGAAGCAGGAACCTGAAGGACCATTTTGCCTTGCAAAGTTCAGTGGTCACCTTCCTGTGGTTAATGAATGTCTAGTTGATACAATATTTTGTCAAGCAGTCCAGGCAAGAACAGTTTCTTGTCCAAATGGCTATTTTTGCCAAGAAAAACATAAACTCCACATGGAGTGTCTTTGACACCCATCCTTCTCTCTGAAGGAAATCAGTGCTGCCAGGAGTGGGCGTGTCTCATTGTCTAGGAAAGACTAAGTTTTTAAAACATTTTAAATGCCATATTCTGTAGGTCTTTGAAGTGTTTAACGATTATCTACCTAATTGAATTATATCTATGTACACCTAGAAAACTTAACATGACTATAAGTTTGACTATCATAGAAGACTAATTATTTATCTGAATTTCTTAATTATCCATTACAATTTAAATGAGCTACACAAACATAATACCTTAAACAAGAGTAGATATATACATACAGTATAACAAAATTAACTTTAAACTTGTATCAATAAACTAAAATCTATAGCAATTTAAAACATTTTACTCAAGTTGATGCTCTTTAAAAGTAGATTCAATAATCTACCCTTTCATTTTATCATATCTATATCCTATATTTTTATATTATATCACCCTTTCTTCTTTTAGAAAGATATTGACTATGACCAATAACAATTTGTAACCAACAATTTAAAAAAAGACAGACATCCATAATCCATTTTTTGGGAATGTGAGCATAGTTTTCTAGGCTACTTCCTGCTGATAGGGGGTGCTGGTAGTCTTATGGGGATCCTGAGAAAATTTGAGATAATGGTCAAGTCCTGGGAAGAATGACTATAATCTTTGTTGATAGGTACCATCTGTTAAGGTTCGGGAGGTCTGGCTTGATCAAATATGTTCCATCTTGACCTGGAACAAATCCATAACTTCTTGCTTTCTATGGAAACAAAAGCAGAGCCTTCTTTCCAAAGCAACATGTCCTTAGACCCAAAGTTTGAAGTCAAAATACCTTTAAAATATAGGTATTGGTTTAACTGAGCAGACTTTATAATTAAATTTCTTTCTGTAGTTAAAAATATCAAAGACAAAAGGCATAAAGCTATACAGAGAAACCCTGTCTCGAAAAACCAAAAAAAAAAAAAAATCAAAGACAACACAATCCAGATTCTCTGTGTAATATCCATCTTTATGTGGCTTGTTTTTTATATTACCTTTACTGTCTCTTTAAAGACTTAATTTTTAAAAACTATTTCTTTAGTAACTCTCTATATTCCTTTTAATCTCTCTTACAAGCCTATGTACATTTTTACGCACACTGTAAACCATTCAGAGGTTTATTTAATCTGAATATGACTTATTGTGAATCTATTGCTTTAAATTGTAGAATGACTAGGACTGAAATGACAGCTTTGGCTGCTGGCTCTGCCCACCTCAGCTTCCCAACAAGGCGGACCTACATTTACAGCCAGCTCTGGGAACCATGCTCACCCCTGACTCTGAGAAGCAGTGGGTCTATGCTTCCATCCAGCAGCATATAGCCCAGAAACCTTCCATTTTTTTTTTTTTGGTGGTAAAAGCTATATCCACCATGCACCATGTTGTATGACTTGCAGAAACCTCTGTGTAACTCGGTGGGAATCTGCCATGCTGTAGTTCCAGCCCTCATGCTGCAAACCCACTGCAGCCAGGGTACACATCATTGTACCTAGGCCCACCATGAGTGACATGAACTAGGAAGGTGCTCTTAGCTACATTTATAATCTCTTCTTAAGCTCTCTCAGGTTTTAGGTGGAAACTCTTGCCACTATGTGTGGGAGCCATTTGTAGCTAAATTTTTCCTGTGTCCTGCCTGGCCCACATTCAGGACAAATCTCTCTTATCCACTGGTCCTGCAGCTGCTCAGATCCAAGTAAACACACAGAGGCTTAAATTAATTAAAACTATTTGGCCATTAGCTCAGACTTCCTACTGACTAGCTCTTACACTTAAACTCAGCCCATTTCTGTTCATCTATATGCCGCTACGTTTTCCATGGCTTTACCTGTGTGCCATTACTTGCTGCTCCCTGGATGGCAGGCTGGTGTCTCCTGATTCTCAGCCTTCCTCTTCCCAGCATTCTCCTTGTCTGCTTATGCAGCTTATATGTCCTGCCCCTGGCTACTGGACAATCAACATTTTATTAAACCAGTGTACAAAAGCATTATCCCCCAGCAGGATAGTGGTGAATTATATTAACCCCAGCTTCTGGGGAGCTGAAACACATGTGACTTGGTCTATGAGTGAAGGGGAACAGAAAAATGTCAGCAGAATTGCCTTAATCAAAATAGCAAAACAGAAGTTTTTGTATAAATATTCAAAGCAACAGATAAATGACCAAAGCAGCTTCATAATGTTTTGAATCTTTCTCTTTCTTCCCTTTCCTTTATTTGATAATCAATTATCAGTCAATGACTCAGAAACACATTATTTTTTTAAAGTTTCCCAAACGTTAGCACAGAAACAATAGTATAGTTTGTTTGAAACCAAGAAAGAAAACAAAACAAAAACAACAACAAAAACCCCAGCTTGCTCCATTTTTACAAATTAATAATAGCTAAATTCTGAAATTGCCATTTCAAGGCAATTTTGCCCAGTGGGGAAAAAAGCACAGTGTTTCAGAATTTAAGTGTTTTAGCCTTTCCTAGTTTTTAAAAATAGCCTTTATGTTTCCTTTTGACTTTTAGTAACTTATTAAGATGGTCTTTTCCTGAAAACTTTGTCGACTAAAATGTCAAGAAAGTGGTGAAAATCACTTAAAGATTGGTTTAGGTTAGATGTTTAAGAGCTTCTACTAAGAAAATGATCTAGTTAAGATGATGTATATACCTCAATTTATGGGAATTTTTGAGTCTCCTTAGGAATTATTTGAATACTCTGGCTTTGTAAGAATGAAAAAAAAAAGGCAACTTAATTTCAAATAGCTCATTTCTTCACTCCCTGTCATTTGTTTTATTCATGTATTGAGCCAAATTGTAAAAGAGTAAATCTACCTGGAAAAATGTCAAAATTGTGATCCATAAATTATTTCAAACATCACCCAATACCAGAATGTGATCCAATGATTCTAATGGTGGAAATGCAATACCTATTTCAGTCTGATTCTACAATTATCTGCCACTATCTGTCTCTCTATGCATTCCTTCAATGCAGGTTAAACTGTGCAGTTGTGTTGCTGGTACATTAGAAAACAGCTAGTTCTTCATTTCTTCTGTTAAAAAACAGATGGAGAAAAAGATGGACTACATGTGCCTTGTATCAAAGGGCTCCCTTCTGTTTTGCCTTTTTCTGTGACACCATTGCTAAGGTTTCAAGGTTTTTTGTTTTCTGTGTTTTTTGTTTGTTTGTTCACTTGTTGTTTTGTTTTTCAAGGCAGACTTTCTCTCTGTAACAGTCCTAGCTGTCCTGGAACTCACTTTGTAGACCAGGCTCGCCTCAACCTCCACCTGCCCCTGCTTCCCAAGTGCTGGGATTAAAGGCATGTGCCCACCCTGCCCAGTCTTTATTTTTTTTAATGGGTAGCCCAGGCTCCTGCCTCCACCTCCTCCACCAAGTCCTACCAGAGTGCCCCAACACAAATGGCAGGTTTCAAGTTTTAATAGCCTACTAGGAAATGGAGTTTAGTTAAGCATTTTCTTTCTCATCCTGTTTTTTTGCCCTATGCTTTATCATAGTTTGATCATCATCTATAGGTCTTTAATTCTCAAGTGTGCAACTGTCTATATATTCAACATCATGGGTATCCTGTGATGATGGATACATTGTTAATATTAGCAATAAGAAAGTTGTATTAGAGTAATTATATTTTAAGTAAAGTGAAAAATAAAAAATGCAATAAAATCTAGGTTATATACATATGGGGGAATCATGATATGATGCCTTGATCTAAAATACTAAAGTATGGTTGTTGAAATACATGAGGACAATAAATATATACATATATATTCAGTATGTTTATATTCAGTATATGTATACACTGAATGTGTGTGTGTGTGTGTGTGTGTTTGTGTGTGTGTGTGTGTGTGTGTGTACTGAAAAAGAAATGGTAACAAATGTGAAAGTATTTCAAGGAGAAATCTCAGCACTTTATCTTTCTTACTCAACATACTAAAGAGAGATTATAAACACATTATTTAGCCATGTAAAGGTCCTCATGAAAGAAAGAAAAGAGAGAAGATAAGTATTGGAGGTATTTGCTTTAATCAAATTTATCCCCCATGTACTTTTATATTATGTGATCATTGATAATTATGTGATGACATATTTTGGTAATATTATACAATGAATACTTGCCCCTCCCCATTAGTGGTTAAAATAATGAGCACACAGAGTTAACATAGCTAAATTAGTGTGGCTCTAGAGACTGGAGTTACTAGCTTTCTGGTGCTCATGAATTTCATTTTGGAGGCCAAATGCAAAGTAAGTTGCTAATTGAGGTGTATGCTCAAAATATGCTTAGGGTACATATGCCACTTGCAAAAACAGATCAAACTTGTGCAAACACATATCCTAACATTCCATTTGTATAAAAAGAATGACTAGTCCATGTCAAAATGATAAGAAATAGACTGTGCTCTATGACTTTGGCAAAGGGTAGGAACAAATAATCTATATTCAGTAGAGTGAAGACTAAGGATCAATAAATCAATTTATCATAAGTTCCATATAGACACTGAAGCAAAGCAATACTTCCAAGGTTCTCAATGAATGGACAGAAATAATGCCTTCCCTAAATTCTCTGACATTTTAAACCTTTTTTACTTTCATCCTTTTAATAAGATCCCAAAACAATCGTTATTTATGGAAGGCATTACATAATGTATTTTTTTCACATATCTTATATCAGTTTGAAACGTATTGAGTAATCACATTGTAATTCTCTTTAGTTCCTTTTTGCCTTTGTGAATGTCCTTTATACGTGTGTTTTTGTTGTTGTTGTTGCTGTTGTATGATGCCCTTTTGCTTCACCTATAACACCCCATATCTCACTTAACTCCTTTTTTCTTTTAAAGACAAAGAGTCTCACTATGAACTTCTTGTTATCCCTAAACATACTGTACAGTCAGCCTAAGTACCTCCAACAGCAGCCATCTTTCTCTATAGCTTCCCAAATGCTTTGATTACAGGCATGCAACCCATGCCTGGGCTGACTCTTCCTTCACTACTACTTAAGTATTACATGTCTTTGCATTAATTATCTTTGTGGTTGTCATTTATAGTTGCTTCACACTTGTCATGTGAAATAATCAACTATGCCACATTTATTTATGTACTAAGTTTTCTTCCCTGGGAAACTGTGTAGTTCACAGGAAATGATTCCCTGGGGAACAAAACATTAGGGTCAAGTATCTAGCCCAGCATGTTTACAGAATGAATAGTTTATCAATGTTTTAATATATATAGTTTATCCTTTGCTAGTTTCACATAAAGCACAAAACGTGAAAAGTTTTAATTTGTTTATAAATACTTTGTTAAGAATGTGACACACATTAATATTGTTAATATTTTTGTCATGGTAGCTACAATTATTATTTTATTTCCTTTATTCAAGAATGCTTGCTTTATTTAGCATATAAAATCTGGTGGCAACACACTGATTTAGGATGACATTGAGATATATAAAGATAAATACATTGTTAACAATAGTGTAGATACACCGAAATATCATTTATATTACCAAGAATTAAAAATTGTATACAAAGTGTCCCATTTTATTTTTACCATTCTATAACAATGTAAGCATTTTATGTAACCTGCATGCTATTGTTTTTCTTTATATGTAGGACAACAGAAAATGTCAAAAGAATTCAAAGTTATCGTTCACCTACCTACATTTTCTGCTGTGATATATTCTGAAGTTTGCTTTTTCTTGCTATGATAAACACAGACCAAAACCAACTTGAAGGAGTTAAGGGTTGATTTGTTTTGCAGATTACAGTCTATTACAAAGAAAAGACAGAGAAAGGACTCAAGGAATGAATCTTCATGCAGGAACTGAAGCAGAGACAATGGAGAAATGTGAACTCTCTGTTTCATGTTCACCTCTATTTCCTTTGAGATAGTAACTCTACCTGTCGAATGGGACCTCCTTTATCAATTAGCAATAAAGAAAAGACCTCACAGACATCCTGCTTGCTAATATGGTGGATTCCTCAATTGAGATTCCCTCCTTCCAGATTTCTCAAATTTACAATCAAGATAGCCTCACACATGATAAATTTTGTTAAATTAGCCATTGCTAGAAAATTCATTCTAGAATTAAATCACTTCTTTCAATTTTGTCATTCATTTCCCAAGGATATGTTGAATGTTCTGACATTGGGAAAGAGAAAGTTTTGCATTATTAAGAATAAAGCTCAGGACTTCATACATTCCAGGCTAACACTATCACTATAATGAGCTACATTCCCAGTCATCAAATAATCTTATGGAGAAATCCTATTATTTATTTGTAATTACTACAGAGTAATAAATAAAATGCAATTCGTATTCTAGTAGAAAAAATGAAGATATAAATGCACACACACATACACACACACACACACACACACACACACATATATATATATATTATGTGTGCATGTGCATATAAGTGTACCTATTACTCATCAATAATGAGCCAAGATGTGTTTGGATGATGTGACTGATTTTGTGTGCTTGTTTTTGTTTTTTGAAACAAGACCTCATTATGTAGCCTTTACTGGCCTACAACTTGCTGCTATGCAGAACAAGATGGCCTTGAATTTAGAGAGACTTACCTGTCACTCTCTCCAGAGTGCTGGGTTTAAAGGCTTGTGACCTCAAACCTGGGCCATGATGTTTTTTCTTTTTAGAGAAATGACTGCAAAGTATTGTTGGAGGAAAGGTATTTGAATGATAGTATGGATCAAGTCAGGAAGCAAACACCATGAATAACAGAAGAAAGAGCATCAATAAAAAAAATGATGCTGACACTCTATTATGAGACACTGAGAAATTCAGCTTTGTGCACTGTATTCAATAAACAAATTATAAACATAAGAATTGAAACGGCTTCAAATATTAACATGCTCCTATATGACAGTGTGGCTGGATAAACACCAACTGCATCTGTTTTCCGGAGGATTTCAAAAGACTCCAAACTCTTGAAGAGTTACTCACTGGAATATGAAGCATCTGCCACTGTGATCCTCTCTTGATTTATTTGGCAAACATTAGGAATGAGAATGATTGTTGAAAGCTACTTGAAGTTGTTAACAACTAATTAAAATTTCAGGAAAGAAAATCTGTCATTAAAAAAGCTAAACCATTAGAGTATTAGGCACTTCAAGTTGAGTAAATCTCAAAATACTACCCAATGGTGTCTAAACAAGTCAAAAGCCTTATTACAACTGCTCTTATCCCCTGACATTTGCACTGATTATAAAACTCTCCACTTTCTATCATCTCAATATCTGTGTGTACTTTTGTAGATGATTCATTCGTTTGTTGACATACATTATGTTCTCTTTAATTAATTGGTTTTTGCTTTGTCTGAGAGATTAACTCTGCCAGTGGCCAGTTCAGCACACTTATTGGCACCCTATATGAAGAGATTGAAGGATCAAGGTGGAAGAGACATCATGCAGGAGATAGTTGAGGAATATTCCTGAGAGAGACACTGGGAAACAGTAGCAAAGCTTGATACTATTCTCATGCAAATATTATGAATGTATAAAGATCCTTGTGGAACAAAGAACTTTCATCAGGATTTGTTGTTTGTAAAGTGTGAAGTGAAATGGGATCAAGGATGTAAAACAATTATTTTAAAAATCAAGCAATGAAACAAACAATATATAATAAAGGAATGCAGCATGGCCAGGACAGTGTCTCTTGTGATCTGACCATATATCTGGTTTTAGGTAATGTCTGAGTTCTACATTGGGTAACTTTGCACTAGTTAAAACCTTAACCAACCACAAGGCCTCAATAAACAGCTTCAGTGAGGACTGGCTCTCCTTGCAGAAATCAATGCCTATTTTTAATTGCAACAACATTTTCAATAATCCCCTTTGAATACATGCTGTTCCATTCAATGCCTTCTCTTCATTGCCCCGTTAGGATAGGCTGGCCACTGCTATGCGTAGTTTATATGATTATCTTCAAGGGGCTGCCTGACTGGGTGGCTTTCCTCTTTTCCTCTAGGAAGAAGGGAGATATGTGCTGGGAAAGTAATGTGTGTTTACATCTCTTTGAAAAATCCCTTCCACAGACATAATATTTCTAAGCATGAATTTGACAACATTCCATCATGTTTACAAATGAGAATACTTCAGTTACCAAAATAAAAATTAGTTTTGAAACAAACATTACAAGAACAACAACAAAATAAAGTAAAAATGAAAACTGAATCCAAGAGAGTAGCCTGTACTATAAACAAGGATATAATGATCTTAATATTTTAATATTTTTAGCTTTAATGTTTAATATTATAAAAATATAGTACCTCTTTGTAAGACAAATTGCTAAACAGTCTTATTAATAAAAAACCCAGAGCCAGATATTAGATGTAAAAACTGAGAGATCAGGAAAGCAGAAAGAGGCCAACCACATTCTTACCACTAGAAATCCTCAGGCAAAGAGAGACCTACTTCTTGTATACCCACACATATATGCTTTTTGTCCCTTGTAGCTGGAGAGCGTCTCTCCAGGTCCCACTAAGCCCTGCAGTCCCACAACCCACATATACAATAATCACTCAGATGCTTATATTACTTATAAACTATATGGCTGTGGCAGGCTTCTTGTTATTTACTTCTTCTATCTTAAATTAACCCATTTCTATTAATCTATAAGTTGCCACATGGCTCGTGGCTTACCGGTACCTTGCATCTTGCTTGTCATGGCGGTGGCTGGCAGGTCTCTCCCTCCTTCTTCCTGTTCCCTCAATTATCCTCTCTCCTTGTCCCGCCTATACTTCCTGCATGGTCACTGGCCAATCAGTGTTTACTGATACAGAGCGATATCCACAGCAGTCCCTGCCATCTCACTTCCTCTCTACACCCAGGTACATCACTTCCTGTCTGTCTCTACAGACCTCCAGACCTCCATGTTTAGTGCTGGGATTAAAGGCATGTGCCATCATGCCTGGCTCTGTTCTCAGTGTGGCCTTGAACTCAGAGACCTCTGCCTCCTGAATGCTAAGATTAAAGGCATGTGCTACCATTGCCTGACTTCTATGTTTAATATAGTGGCTGGCTTTTTCCTCTGATCTTCAGATAAGTTTAATTGGGGTGCACAAATAAAATATCACTACATTTTCCCTGTTTTGTCTAAAATAAAAATATATAACTAATATTAGAAAAACTATATACAATAAGGACAATAACTATATACAAAATATACAGACAATGAATATATCAACAATGTCTAGTCCATTTGCATTTGACAAATTCAGCAAAAATATTTCATTATCTATCATCCTATTTTGGTGATTCCAAAATGTACCTAATTCACTTTCTGTTCTAACTTGTATTATCAACCAAAAACTATCTTTTGATATCTTTCAAACTTATATACTTTACATATCTTAGTGAGTTTTTTTTAACCCCTTAATGAGGAAACCTATAACTATCAACTCCCTCAGAGACCTGAAAAGGAAATAATATTACCTAGTTAAAAAGGAAGTGAAGGGGCTGGAGATGTGGCTCAGAGGTTAAGAGCACTGGGAGCACTGGCTGCTCTTCCAAAGGTCCTGAGTTCAATTCCCAGCAACCACATGGTGGCTCACAACCATCTGTAATGAGACCTGGTGCCCTCTTCTGGCCTGCAGGGATATGTGCAAGTGGAACACTGTATACATAATAAATAAATAAATCTTTTAAAAAAAAAGGAAGTGAAAACAAAAATGTGAGTTATGACAGAAACAGCTAGCTGCCTGCACAGTCACCTGAGGTTTCTCTGCAACATTGGGGTATCCTCTTCAGCCTACAGGCTTAGCATATCTGACAGACTCATCTGTGAAGTAGGATTTTCTAAAGAGCCTTCCTACCTTGTCTTGGCAAGGAACAGCAGTCCTTTGTTTTGTGTCCTGCTTTTCCATTTTGGACAGGATACTGTCAGCAGTCAATGCAAGGGCACGTACTTGCACAGTGGCTAAATTTTGCCACAATGAAAGTAAACTCCATATGGAGTTTCTTTAATGCCCATCATCTTCTCTGAAGTAGATTGGTGCTACCAGAAGCAGATATGTCTCCTAGTCATAAAAAGAGAAAAAAAATGTTATTAAAACATCTTAAATGCCATATTCTATAAATCAATGAAATGTTTGAAGATAATCTGTGGATCTAAAAAATATTTGTTTTACCTTGAAAACATAGCTAATATGACAACAAGTTCAATTGTAATGAATAATTACTAACTTTCATTTCTTTTTATCCTAATTAGTTGGTAATAATAACTTTCAAATTGCAATACATTATTAAATGAACTGTATAGTTACAATACATTGAGCAAGATTAGAAATTTATGTATAATACTTTCTAACAAAATCAATATCAAATTTGTATCAATATTCATAATTTGTATACAATATACAAAAATCCAATCCAATGTAAAATATTTAAAATTAGTAGTTGCCTCCTAAAAGTAGATTCAATTATCTATCTTTTTATCTTACCTTATCTATATCCTCTTTGTTCTTTTCAGAGTAGATTCAATACTCTGCCCTTTATTCTATCATTTCTATGTTTTTTCCCATAGTAGATTCAATAATCTAATTCTTATCTATATTTTCTTTTTTCTTTTTTTTTCAAACAAGAACCTTAAATTTAATCTCCTTTGTTGAGCCTTTTTTCTGACCATTAACAAAAAACAACTTGTAACCAACTATCCTTAATAATGGCAATTATCCAAAATCCATTGAATGACCAAAATCCACATACCTCACCTCTTAGGAATATGGGCATGATGTTCTTAAAATTACTTCCTGCTGTCTAAGGGTGAAGGCATCTTTATAGGATCCTGAAAAAGAAAAATTTTGTGTTAAATGTCAAGTCTTGGGAAATGTAGCTGTATCATTTGTTGTCTAGTCTCTGCATAATGGGAAAGAAGTGCAGAGCTTGTCTCAAGTCCTTGCTTGAGTAGTCTGTGAGGCTGGATCATCTCAGCTAACCATCTCAAAATTGTGCTGAGCAGTTTGTAGTCCAAAGCTGATATTTGGACGGTGTTTATCAGCTTAGTGGTATTATCATCATCCTGATGGAATTGTCAATGTGGGGCTATATAATCTTTCTGAGACTTCAAAGTCCTGCAGAAAATTGATAGAGACTCAAACATGAAAATATGCATGGGCAGCTAGATGAAGCCTTTTTTCTATAATCAGTTAATACACTATATGACATTAATATCATGACAAAAGTTTAATATATATATCTTATAAAATTTGATATAAAATTCATACCTTAAGAAAAAAATTAAAGAATCAAAAACAGAACAAAGGAATTATGAGATTAGTGGCAATAGAATAGTCCCTTAATTTTGATTTTTCTTCTGTCCCATATCAGGTGGTTCTTCTGACATGATACAGAGATTTTGCATTTTCTTTCAACAACAGTGCTTGGGTTTAGAGAAGGAGAGTACCATGCTCCAACTCCAAATCCAGCTTTAATTTTTAATTGAACTGGACTACACCTCTTCTTCAGCATGATGAATGTAACATGTGCTCATTCATACTAACCCACAAACACGACATCAAAATGATGAAAATTTAACAAAATTATAAAATCTTCAAGAATGGAAAGGACAGAAATGAGTTAGGATTTTTCAAAAATATTTACTTTTGCTTGAAATGCTTTATTTATTTATTTATTTATTTTAGATAGAGTTGCATGAAACCCAGGTTGGACTTGAACTCTTTGTGTGGCCAAGAACAACTTTGGGTACTAATTCTGCTTCCACCTTCCTGGTGCTCTGGTTACAGGCACATGCCACTATGTACAGATGATCCAAAGCTGAGGATCAAACTTAAGGGTGTGCATAACAAGGAAAGTACTCTACCAACTGAGCTACATTTCTAGCCTTTCAAAAATTCTATGATAATAATGACATAGAAGAGCATAACAGGTGAAATTACAACAATTATTCAAAATGACTGTGAAAATGAGGAGTAAATCAGCTCTACAGACTTTGTAGGAAGCTCAGTTCTCAGAGATCTCTGTCTGACAGCTAAGAAGAATGAGACAACAAGGATAAGTTTAACTAAGGAGACAGATGTGATAACTAGAGTTCACATAAAAATAATTATCTTTAAATCAAAAGATCTGGGACAGGCAAGATGGTGCAGCAGACGCACAGATAAAGCCTACAGACTCAATTGGATTCATAGAACACATCTAAAGGTTTAAGTAGAGAAATGATTCCACAAAGTTCTCTAAGGACATCTACATGTAGTTGGGACATGCATACCCCCTACACACTTAGAAGGCATGTGTTTATACACACACACACACACACACACACACACACACACACACACAATCTCACACTAGTAATAATTAAGATCTGAAAAACCATACACAGTGAGGCCCGCCCCTAGGACCCATTTCTGGGCCCCATCCCTTGCCCAGGAACACCTGCCCAACTTGGCCCCAGTTGCCAGCCAGCAGGCAGGGCTCCTGTGGGAAGGCTCCCTGCTCACCAAGACACCTCAGCAGCAGACCCTGCAATCTACATGCCCTGCCCCCATTCCCATCTGTGCAAGACTCCAGCCACTTCCTGAGGCTTGGAAACCCACCCCCACGGCTATTCAGACCTAGAGAGCTATCATTGGACCTAGAGAGAGAGCTCTCAATGGACAAAAGGCTGTCATTGGACCAAGAGTAACTTCAGCAGACAGTGAATCTGCCAGCCCTCATTAGACCAAGAGTGGCTTTCTGAGAAGTAGAATCTGCCACCTCT
The DNA here is from genome assembly GCA_902168325.1 of Peromyscus nudipes. Lineage (NCBI taxonomy): Eukaryota > Metazoa > Chordata > Mammalia > Rodentia > Cricetidae > Peromyscus > Peromyscus nudipes. The sequence goes on from CABHPH010155584.1 coordinate 73,001, forward strand.
AATTGCACCAAGAGAGGCTTCCTGAAACAAAGCATCATTCAGCTCTGACTGGACCAAGAGTCCTGAGAAGACCAAGAAAGCATCTGTGACTCACAGAATCAACTAGCTTGTGTTGGCCCTAGAGCAGCTCCCTGAGACACAGAATCTGCCTGCTCCAATTAGACCAAGAGCTAAGATTAGACCCAGAAGGGCAACCTGAGACACAGACACAACAAGCACAGAGTGGACCAACAGCAAATCACTCAGACACAGGCACCTCTTATACCCATTAGAGGAGGAGATGGGCAGAAGTCAAGGCAGAAGTACATACAACAACATAAAGAGCAATGCAGCATCACCAGAACCTAGCCCTCCTCCAACAGCAAGACCTGAACATCACAAGGTAGTAGAAGCAGAAGAAAGCAACCTTAACAATAGCATCATGAAGATGATAGAGGCCTTTCAAGGAAAAAAGAAAAGTGAAATGGAGGAAAAGATAAACAAAAAAGTGAAAGAAATCAACAAAGAAATTGAGAAAAAGAGAAACAAAAATTGGAAGAAATAGAGGTAAAGACAAATAAATTGGAAGAAAGCAATAAATCCCTTAAAAAATCATGAAGAAGCAATTAAACAGATGAGGGAAACAGTTCAAGACATGAAAAGGGAAATAGAAACAATGAAGAAGACACAAACAGAGGGAATACTGGAAATAGAAAATCTGATTAAACAAACAGGAAACACAGATGCAAACATAACCAACAGAATAAAAGAGATGGAAGAGAGGATCTCTGGTGTAGAGGATACAATAGAGGAAATGGATTCGTCAGTCAAAGAAAACACCAAAGCCAAAAAAGTCATAACACAAAATGTCCAAGAACTCTGGGACACCATGAAAAGACCAAACCTAAGAATAATAGGGATAGAGGAAGGAGAAGAATACCAACTCAAAGGCACAGAAAATATATTCAACAAGTTCATAGAAGAAAACTTTCCCAAATTAAAGAAGTAAATACTTATGAAGTTACAAGAAGCCTATAGAACATCAAACTGACGAGACCTCCCCAGAAAGCCCCCTCGCCACATAATAATTAAACAACTAAACATACAGAATAAAGAAAGAATATTAAAAGCAGCAAAGGAAAAATGCCAAGGGACTTATAAAGGCACACCCATCAGAATAACACCTGATTTCTCAATGGAGACTTTGAAAGCCAAAAGGACCTGGACAGATGTAATGCAGACACTGAGACCATGGATGCCAGCCTAGACTAATACAACCAGATTTAAACAATACCTATCCACAAATCTAGCCCTACCAAAAAAAAAAAAAAACACTAGAAGGAAACTTCCAAACTAAGGAGGTCAGATACACCCACAAAAACATAGGCAATAGATAACCCCACAGCAGTAAACCCCAAAGAAGAGAAGTACATACATACTACCACCAAAAGATAACAGAAACTAACAAACACTGGTCACTAATATCCCTTAATATCAATGGACTTAATTCACCTATAAAAAGACACAGGCTGACAGAATGGATATGAAAGCAGGACCCATCTTTCTGTTGCATACAAGAATCACACCTCAATTTCAAAGATAGACACTACCTCAGAATAAAAGGCTGGGAATAGTCTTTCCAATCAAATGGTCTTAAGAAGCAAGCTGGTGTAGCTATCCTAATACCCA